>JAKUCM010009028.1:0-34629 GCA_023374145.1 Lepidium sativum | reverse complement strand
GAGAGAGACAAAAACAAAACCTACATAACGGAAAATTTAACTAACAACCACCACAAACACAAACCTACAAAATGAATGTGTTCAGAGATCCATACGAAAAATGTCAAACAAATTTAAACTTATAAACGTACAAAACCAGGATAATTTAACGAGAAACCTACAACAAAGAAACTAAACCCAGAAGAACTTAATGCATAAAATTTCTCTTAAACTTACATAAAATAAGACACTTAAACCTACAACAAAAGGCAAGTGGCATTTAGTCTAGTGGCAGGTGGTAAGTCCACAAAAGGCATGCGCACTTGCACATCCTGAGATCGAGTCCCCCCCGCTTGTATTTGCAAGAAGTTGGCTAATGGGGCCCGGCCATTTGTGGTCCAATGTTGACAAAAAAAAACTTACAACAAAAGAAAACAAAAACTTACATCACTTGATAAAAAAACTATAACGTTATTTTCTATCTGATGACGTGAAATTTTTTATTTTGTAATTATTCATATATACCTTGTAATTATAAGAGCTTATTTTTCTTCCAAATTCATATAATTTATGTTATTAGTGATAAAGCAGAACGGTATGTTATTTTTGAACTAATTTTGTAGTCGCCAATCGTATTGCGATATGTAGAAAACACTTTGTCATCAGATCACTACTTGAAAACGTGTCTGCTATCAGAACCTTTTACAAACCATTTACTGATTACCAAACAACAATAAAATTATTAGTCATTTAAGTAATATTAATTTCTTCGTCCATTTCAGATAAATTTAGCATTACATCAAAATAATTTTATTTAAATCAGTGCTAAAAAAAGACTTCGCACTACATTTTCTATATTATCGATTATTTGTTATTTTCGAAAGCTTTGGCAGATCATTCTAGTTGTAATCATCATTGAACATAAACAAAAACTTTTAGTCCATGAATATAAAATTTTATTGTGCTAATTCTGTTTAGAACAATTTTATTAAAATTTTAGTAGTTATGGACGATTACTACCAATATATATTAAAAGAATATTCTACACTAGATGGCCAAGTTACATAACCGATTTTAAGATTCTAAGTATAAAATATTCTTATCCATCGAGTTAAACTGAATCTTTATAGGATTGAATTTTAGAGCTGGTATCATGAAATAAGAGTCAAACTTAGCGTTACAAAATTTGTCTTAACAAAATTAATGATATTTGACACTACATAATAGTCTTTTATTAAGTCGAATAATTTTTATAAACGCATATAATTGACATCGCATTGTACGACCAAAACAATTATTGGCATGGTTAACAAATAAAAAAACCATGAATCTAACACAAATATAATAGGCTTTTGACAAAGAAGACATTAATATAATTGAAAATTCGTTAAAGAAAAATCTTGTCAAGTTGATAAAACTTTGGGAATAAAAAAAACGAGATAGAAGAGAAAAAAGGCATCAAATGCTTTGTTATTGTGATTCGCACTGTTGCTGAAAATTCCACGATCTGCCAACCATCTATACTAATTTTTTTTTATTTTTTTAATATTAAACCATAACTAATTACTCTAGTAATGAAATTTATACATAATGCATAAAAGTAAAATTTGATTTTTAAATATTTAAATACGTCTATTTTTAATAAATTTATCATCTACCATTAGAGTAAAACCATCTACCATTTATTTTAAGGTATTTCTTTAATAATTTATTAGTAAATTTCAAACAAATAACAAACCAATGAAAATAATTAGACAAAACAAAATGAATATGTTCTTAAGTTTGTCCTCCTTTCAATTAGGAAGGGAATCTATTTTTAGATTCTCCTTCTCGCTTATAGTCAATATCCTTTATTTTTACATGTCACATAATTTTATTCTTTTGTTGTTGTTAAGATATTAATCCTGGATTTAAATTTGAGTTTATCTTGATATATCTTTTTCTATAATAATGGTGGAAAGTCAAAAAGTGTATATAATATATTCACTACAATATAATAGAGACAAAGACAATACTCTTGTTCCATTTTTTAATCTTTTATTTGTTTATCTTCAAATTCTCCATTGCTAATAAGCTGTCTAATACAGAGAGGAGAGAAAAAGGTAAAAAAGCAATTCCACAAACTATGAAATAAGTTTGTGATTGGTAAACCAAAATTTTATTTTTTGTTTCGTCCTGAGACAATTCACCCAAAAAAAAAAAGCTTTCTCTTTCTCTTCCATGGCGTAATAAGATGATTCTTCTTCCCAAAGTTTGTCTATTTTAATATCTGATCAAAAGGGTTTTTCTTCTTATTCATCAGATGAGCTTAATTAGTTGAGGGTTTTGGATTTTCTGAATTGCGATTCTTGAGTGTTTTCGTTTCTTTTTCTTCCTTTGTTAGTTGGGGATAGCGTGAAGGAGGTTTAGCCGTTTAGGGTTTGTTCAGCTATGTGGATGGCTACTCGATCTAATTCTGGGTTCCGTCACGAGGTTTCTTTGAGTTCTATGATGAGCCTTCAGGCTATAAATTTCCAATCGAACACCTCTTCAGAGATGATTCCGATGGGTCCTTACTTGGGGATGAGTATGATCAATGCTGCTTCTACTGCTCGGTTACCTCAAGCTGGGAATTCTTCGAATACTCTTGATTCGGTTTCTGGGCTAAAGCTTGATACTTCCATGACTAGTGAATGGTCAACTGAAGAACAATACAAATTGGAGGATGGCCTTGAAAAGTGAGTCTTTATTGTTTGATTTTGAATTCTTTAATGTGTAGCTGAGATAGTTTTTGTTGAATTTGATTTGGCTGAATAGTGGATTCTGTTTTTCAGATACAAGGATAAGCCAAGTATCATGAAGTATATTAAAATTGCAGCTACTTTACCTGATAAAACTGTTCGAGATGTCGCTTTGCGCTGTAGATGGATGACAGTAAGCATCTCTGTTCACCTATCTGCAATTTTTGAGTTTCTGTTTGGCGGTTTTTTCGTAGATTTGTAAGCCATTTTGCAGTCATTTAGTTCTATGCTTAGACCATACTATATGTGTATCACAGTAACGCATAGGACATGATATCTACATGTCCGGATATCATACATATAATTGAGCATACAGAGATTCATATACTTCACAGTTCACAGAATGAAATGTTTTTTCATTGAAATTTTGGTTAGAGAAGAGTGACGTTACCGTAGGATGGGAATTTGGTATTCATGTCTGCCTGAATTGAGTTCTTGTAATGATAAGTAGGAGCATAACAGTCTTTGGGGTTAAAGTTTTGAACATATTATTTCTTATCTGCAGAGTGATATCTTATTTTCACCTTATGTCTTTGTCCTTTAAAACTACTGGCTTTGTTTTGCACAGAGAAAGAGAAGAAAATCTGAAGAAACAAATTGTGGGAAAAGGATAAGTTCTAGCAAGGTATGTTGGAGAGTCTTTCCATTTGTTCAGTTTGTTGAGTGACACTCTTGAATAACAATTCAAGTGGTTTGATAATTGGGTTTTTGGCCTTAAGGTGTCCTTACTATAAGGAAACTTTCTAAAAGGTTTACATTTCTTCAGGACAAGCAGGCGGAATTGCCTTCTACATCAAGCATACCTTCTGTTTTGGCCGATAACATGGCTTCATACCCTTTCTCAGTGCCCTCTACAAGCTCCAGTAAACAAATTACATGTGAAGGTTAACATTTATCTATATCTGAGTAAAATTCCATCTTAATTTAGCAATCAGGTCATCAGCTCATTGATATGCACTCATTCATATCATATACTATTTTCAAAAGTAGGCAATACGTTCTTATTGCTTGGTGTGTATATTATGGTTTAAATATCCTGTTGGTATTTATCCGGTTTTCTTTTGTTAGATAAAAAAAATCGTTAGGGCTTATTGTATTTCAGCGCTACGTTTACTCTCTTAGGGAAGGTGACTAAGATAACTGCATCTCGGAGTAGTTTGGTCTTGGAAGAAGCCTTTACGTATAGATAGTTAACTTGGTGGATTTTTTCTAATTTGACTGTCCTCTAAAATGCATTCTTGTGAACCTGAATTGATCTGCATATTTCCAATACAATAGTGCGTACTGTATGTTTGTATGGTGCTGAAAGTCCTCTCTGTGATTATGTTACCTTGTAAAGCTCTCTTTCATATATATTTTTGTTGAAGTCACAGTAATCTTTAGGCGTGCCCTTTCTTACTGATTCTTTTGTCTTTCTGTCTCAGATTTAAGTGGCAATGCTGTTAATCTCTTACAACAGAATGTACTAGCCTTTAGTCAAATTAGAGCAAATCTCTCCTCATATAAGGTAAGTTGTAGATTATCTTGTTCAAATGAATGCAAATTTGATCTTGCTAAAATCTCTCTCTCCTGATAATTTACAAACAGGTAGAGGATAACCTAGACCTCTTTTTTCAGATGAGGAACAACCTTATCGCCATCCAAAATGAGTAAGTTGATACTTTTGACATTTCTTATAAATTTGGTGGAGCTTTCTCAGCTAATTTATCAATTCGCAGCATGAATAATATGCCTGGCTTGATGAGACAGATGCCCCCATTGCCGGTTACAATCAGTGATGATCTCTCGGTAAGTCATCAAAGGCTGCTACTTTTGCATGTAAAGTCCATTGTTGTTAGATATTGAATATCCGTAATATCACCCTTTTCCTTTTCTTTACTTTTGAGCTATAAACACATAATTATTCTGCTTCAAGCTTGCTGAATACCATAAGAGCAGCTTTCGAATGTTTTCCTTTGAAAATGAGTCTATTTAGAATGATAGCTTCTCCATAGTTAGAGGTTTCTTCATCTTTTCAATCATTTTTACATTCGGTTTTGGTATTAGGATTGTATATCTTTGGCAATAGCAATGAATCTGGTTTACTCGATCTGTACTAGGTGATGCGATTCAATACGATGCAAACTGGCGGCTTCCATACGAAGCAGGAGCATTCTGATTGACTTAGGAAATCATCTGGTTTCCCTAAAAGTACCTGTAAAATTATCTTAAGGAAGCTGAAGCCACAAGTTGCAGAGTTTGTAGAAATGTGATTCTTTTGCAACACCAAGGATCATGAAATACCGAAGATCATGAAACAGGACATAACATCAAAGAATGTAGGGATCACGGTCCTGGCTTGAAACTCATAAATGTTCAAAAACCCTCTCGACAAGGTTCTATTAGATCAACTTAGTTCAATGTCTTATAGAATTTCTAAGCGACGTGTATGAAAAAAAGGATTCTATTGAAGCTTAATTGAGTGTGTTTTGGTTTGCTTCTGTAACTTTCGGTGTGTTATTTAGGTTCCCATTTTTTTTTAACATAGTAAGATCAAAGTCCTTAAGTAAACTCTTGTTATTTCACCTTACAGCTTAGATTATTCGTACTAAATTAAAATTGACTTTTATTATAATAACTAGGATTATTCACATATGAGATTTGGTTGTTTTTTAACTTATGTTTATTTGATTCTTAGATACGTATTTGATATTTTGAATATTGTTTTTGATATGTTGGTTTATTGGCCCAAATCCGATACCAAAACCAACCTATACCGAAATCAACTCGTACCAAAATTAATCTAAATTACAAGAATTGAATCCAACAAAATAATTCAATGGATCCTAAACCTACATATTTAAAAAACTGAATCCAAATCCAAATCAGAATTAAATCAAGAACCAAAATTTAGAGTTTTTAATTACCGTTTTAAATTTTTATATAAAAAAACTCATACCCAAACTCGATTTATATCGAACCAAATTATATCCAAAAATTAAAAATATCCAAATAAGTCTTACATCAAAATAACCAAAATACAGAATTAGATGAACAAAACCCGACAAAATACTGGAATGTGTCCTAATTATGTACGTGAAAAATCGAATCTAAACTCAAGCCGAAATCAATATATTTTTATTAAATTTAAGTTATTCTATACTTTTTGTCTATTAAATCTTTTTTAATTTGAATTTTGAATTTATATATATAATTGTAACAAACAACTATTTTAATCCTATTTTAAAGGTAGTTATGAAATTTATGTTAATTATATCTTATATTTTATAATATATTAAAAATAAAAGTGTTTTCCAGATAGTAATGAAAATAACTTTTAATTTGATTCTTTTTTCGGTGAAGAGATAACTTCTAATTGATTGAGCGAACCTCTCGGTTTTTCTTTTATTTTTAGAAAATATTATGTTACTTTTTTTTTGGTATTGTAAAAACAAATACTTGGGATTTTATGCAAAAAAAGAATCCCCTTTAATTCGTCATTTTTCGTAAATTTTGAATATGCAACTCAATCCAAAAATCTATTCAAACTGAAACTATTTGATAATAGTCTCAATAATACTTAATAAATAAATGAACATCGATCAAAATAAACAATCTGGAACCTCCAATTATATATATACGAAACACAAATGTTAAAAAACAAGAAAAGACAAAAAAAACATGGATTTCATTTAATACAAAAATAATGTGGCGAAAGGAAAAGCAGAGCTCAGAATTGAAAGAAAGAGAGGAAACTTTACATCATCCAATTTAATCGGTTTTGGGAAGATGAAACAGGGTTTCCTCTAGATGGATCATCAAAGCTTAAGCTTCTTATGGCTCGATTGTTTGTACTATTTTGTGGGTATGTAACCAAAGATGAGTCCATGGTTGGAGTAGTCTGAAAACGTGAGAGGTGATTAGAGAGATTGTCGCTCGAATCGAGTAACAAGAATGGAGAAGTAGAGGCAGTGGAAGCCATAGCTGTTGCTCCGACCGGAAGTGGATGGTTATGTGTTCCTTCGTACGTTGTTATTAGTATCGACATGTCTTCTAAACATCGTTGCACCTTCACAATACAACAACTCATAAACAACTCTATATATAGGAAGTTGCATTCAATTTATGAATCTCTCACATTAGAAATGAGATAAGAGTTTAATATAAGAGGAATCCACTCATTACCAATTAGTTTATGTCGCATAACTTACTTGTTTTCTGACAGGACATCCTGGAGCAACGGTGCATCGGTAATAAGCTCGGGGGCATGGATTCCCTTTCGCGGTTTTCTGACCATATTTTCTCCATTGACATCCATCATTCATCTACACACATTAATACATCTTTGATCTTACTAAAATTCTAATCTCTCCAAATTGAGTCTAATTAAGATAGGAGTTATAAAGAAACTCACCGTTGCGGTCTCACATCTAGCTCTTACAGAGACTCTGGTCTTTCTGTTTCCTTGAAAAGACGATATGACACGTGGCACGTTCGTATCTAAGCTGGTACTATTATTGTATCTTTGTTGATGATGAGATTGAACAGCTTCTTTGGTCTCTTCTCGTTTCTGATTTTTCTGTAGAGAAAGCGAAAGCCCTAATTCTCTTTCCGCAGATGGAGATCTCTCAGCTCTTCTTTTCCGAGACTTACTTGTTATATCCACACACCATTTGCCTTGTGCTTCAAGGAACGTTTCGAGATCCTATAGAATAAAGACATTAACTAATTAATCAAGTTTCATGTTTATATATTATTAACACTATGTAACGTGAATAGACACACAAGATTCTCTTAATTACCATCTTCTTCGTTTCATTGATAACTGGGAATCTCATCTCAAGGTGATGATAATCTTCAAGAGTTTTCTCTACAAGCTTCCTTAACCTCGTATTCTCTTCTTTCACATTTTCCATCTCAATCTGCAGCTGCAAGAGCTGATCTCGATCCATCCATGAATGTTAACATAATCTCCCACAAATTTAAGGTCTAATGTGTTTTTATAATTGCGTAGATACGTACCTCTTCGCGTTTGTTTTCTTCTTTTCGGGTTCTCGAACTTAAACACGAATCCTTGCTTTCATTTTTTTTCACTAATTCATGATCATCTTCATCAATATTAACATCATCACAATCATCTTCTTCTTTCTTCTCAGAAGATCTGTGTTTTGATCCTTCCTCATCTTTCTCTTTCTTCTCAGCCTCAAGCTTGAGAGAAAGATCAATACCCATATGGAGATGCAAAATCAAACCTCTCTATATTTTTGTTTTTATCTTTGGGAATTTGAAGTGCCAAAGTCAAATCCTATATTTTCATCAGAATATCGTCGACTATTTGTATTATTCACTCTAGTACGCATCTAAAGCTACCTTTGACTTTTCTTTAAATAATCAGTATATCTTAAAGAAGAAACCAATCCATGTTACTTAATATTATATATAAATCGCTTGGGTTTAGCCTTTGATGCAATTAAACCGGAATTACTATGGAATCATGACATTGGTTACAATCTTAGTGTATATATATATATATATATATATATATATTTTATTTTATAAAAAAATACATATTTTTATCAATTAAGTAAGCATAAGATAAGTTAGATCCAGTTTCTTTAACATTTTATAGCAAATTAGTGTCCACGAAAGTTCCTGTCACATGGATGGTTAGCATGTGCAATATATATACAGAAGACCAACGATCGATGTGTGTATATCTTTCAACTGGTCAATTGATATGTTTGTAAAGATCGAATACAAATCAAACGACAATGGTGAGATCAAACGTACCATAAACCTCCTTTTCTCAATTTAATATCATGGTGTAGATCGAATAATTGTTCGAAATTTAAAAAGAGTCCAAAATTTTATAATGGTATATCTATATATTCTTAGAAAAACATGCAGTTTAGAAATCTTACTATTTCCTGTTGAAGTTTTGAAAGTTTCATTACATATCTTCTTTAAGTATGGTGTTATGAAATTATAAAGGTTGAAATAAAAAAAGCATTAATTATTGTAAGTTATGGATATTTATTATTATAATATATTTTAGTTACGTATGGGATGGGAAAGAAAATCGTTTTAACGGTGCAGCCCTAATGCTACATCTACGCATGGGAAGTTAGGTAGGTTATTACGAAATTTTTATGTGAAACTTTATAGAGTTTATTCTCCATTTCTCGTGTTATATAACAAAATACATTCTAAGATCAAGATATTTGTAGTCTTATATAAGTTGTGATATATATGTATAATTCAGTTTCTATAATTGGGACAGTTTTGTGATTGATTGAAGTCTACCATCATCAAAATTTTAAGTATTTTGTTTAGTTCTTCAACCATTATCAGATTTGATGAATACTTGTTTTGTTTATTTTTTTGTTGCCTGCAAATTTTACTTCATCATATTAAAATTGGGTTGAACAGTTTAATATACCAATCAGATAAAATATATTACATTCACTGCAGAGAGTAGTAGAGTTAATTGATCTTTGCTCTTTGAAATTAAAAATATATTTTAAGATACACAAAGGTTCACAGAATTCAGTGTCCGGTAGATTTCGAAGATTTGTCTCGAACATACGGATAATTAATGTCTATTTATCCTATTAACTAACTTAAGTTATCCATTTTCTTGTTAATTATTTAATTAATTACGGATTTGATGTGAAATATATAGGATGCTAGGCATATTAGATTCTTTAAAGCTTAATTTGTACGTGTTGGAACAAATTTGGTGGCGACAAAGTCGGACTAGGTGATATGTTTTTCTTTTCTTTTTTACCAACGGTAGATTAATTGGGACACAACTGGTCGGTCCAGTAGTTAAATTTCTATATAATGTAGGCGGAGGAACTCTATCAATACTATAATCTAATTGTTTTGGTTTAGTTCCAGTTATCTCCGGTTTAGTCATTCATTATCAATTGTATATAAACCATACATGTAAATGATTCTAACA
Source organism: Lepidium sativum (assembly GCA_023374145.1). Taxonomy (NCBI): domain Eukaryota; kingdom Viridiplantae; phylum Streptophyta; class Magnoliopsida; order Brassicales; family Brassicaceae; genus Lepidium; species Lepidium sativum. The sequence continues at coordinate 24,927 of JAKUCM010009028.1, read as the reverse complement.
GAATAATAAGAAGTAGAGTAAATTTCAAATATCTTCGATTTCTCTCTTGCTATCTTCAAACTCGTAACATGGTATCAGAGCTTTCACAAGCTTGATTCTGTTGATTCTCCATCTCTAGTCTTCGTTTTTGAGCTCAGATTCTCTTCTTTGATCTTCGATCTTCTCTTTGCTCAAATTTTCCGCAAAAATAATGGTGCGAATCAACAAAATCACTCGACGATCAACTCGTTTACAAGGACTAACGGCTTCTGGATCTAGACATCTTGTTCGATCTGGTGATGATGACGATTCTCCTCCACGAAGATCTCCGGTTAATCGATCGAAGATAACTCGACCTTCACGTGTGCAATCGGCATTTGATGATACCGATTTGACAAGATCTCCGATGTATATGCATAATTCCGATCATCCAGGTCTGCATATCATCTCTATTACTTTAGATGGAACGAACTATGATGATTGGTCAGCTGCTATGCGTATTTCTCTTGATGCGAAGAATAAGTTGGGTTTTATTGATGGATCTGTGTCTAAACCTTCGATTACACATAAAACCTTTCATCAATGGTCAAATTGTAACTCGATGGTGAAAGCTTGGTTGCTTAATTTTGTTTCTCCACAGATATATCGTAGTATTCTTCACATTGATACTGCCTCGGACATTTGGTTGGATCTTCAAGGTCGATTTCATCTTTCGAATTTACCGCGTACTTTCAACCTTACTCAAGAGATTCAGGATTTTCGTCAAGGATCACTTACTTTGTTTGAGTATTACACTCACTTGAAGACGCTTTGGGATCAACTTGAAAGTGCAGAGGAACTTGATGATCCTTGTATTTGTGGAAAAGTTGTACGTCTGCATCAGAGAGCTGAATGAGCTCGAATTGTGAAGTTTCTTGCTGGTCTTAATGATTCTTATGCTATTTTCAGGCGTCAGATAATTGCTAAGAAGGTTTTACCGTCTTTAGTTGAGGTTTATAATCTTCTTGATCAAGATGAGAGTCAGAAGGGATTTTCAAACACTGTGGTTCCACCTGCTGCTTTTCAGGTATCAGCTGATACTCAGTCTTCTGCTACTGTTTGTTATGTACAGAATGGACCAAACAAAGGACGTCCTATTTGTTCTTACTGTAATCGTGTGGGACATATTGCTGAACGCTGTTATAAAAAGCATGGATTTCCTCCTGGTTTTGTCTCTAAGAATAAGACAGCATCTGATAAAGCACCTGACAAAGTTTCTAAACCTCACACTGGCACATCTACACCTCAGGATTCTACTCTCACTTTTCCGGTTGTAGCTCAAGTTGATAGTCTTCTTAATGATATGACAAAGGATCAACTTCAGAGTTTTATTGCTCTCTTTAGCTCCAAGTTACAAAACTCTGCAGTAATTCCTTCATCTGCTAGTTCTTCTAAAACTCATACAGATCACTCTGTTATTCTTTTCTCACCCTCTGTATATTGCTTTGTTGGGATATTGGCTGTTTCACAGCATACTCTTTCCAATGCACATTGGGTTATAGATTCTGGAGCTACACATCATGTATGTCATGATCGTGTTTTATTTACAGTTTTGAACACTTCTGTTAACAATTCTGTGAATCTTCCTACTGGATCCAAAATCCAGATCAGTGGCATTGGTCAAGTTCGGTTGAATGAGAATATTACTCTCCATAATGTTCTCTTCATTCCAGAGTTTCGATTGAATCTGCTCAGTATTAGTTCTCTTACTTCTTCCCTAGCATCTCGAGTGGTTTTTGATCCTCATTGCTGTGAAATACAGGACATTACCAAGGGCTTGATGATTGGTCAGGGTAGAAGACTTAGAAACTTGTATGTGCTGGATAATGAGGTTGCTGCTACATCTATTAATGCAGTTGTGGATCTGGACTTGTGGCATCAACGCTTAGGTCATCCATCATTTACAAGAATGAACTTCCTCTCTGAAGTATTAAGAACACAGAAATTACAGAATAGAGCTTCTTCTCATTGTCATGTATGTCATTTGGCAAAACAGTGACGTCTTTTCTTTCCTTCTGAAAACAATATGTGTAGTTCTGCTTTTGAGTTATTGCATATAGACTTATGGGGACCTTTTCATATGGATACAATTGAAGGTTTCAGACATTTTCTTACGATTGTTGATGATCATACAAGAGCAACATGGGTTTATTTGTTAAAGACAAAAGCTGAGGTTCTTACAGTGTTTCCTAATTTTATCACCAGAGTTGAAACACAGTTTAATATGAAGGTTAAAGCTGTTCGATCAGATAATGCACCAGAATTGCGATTTACAAACTATTTTCAGCAGAAAGGAATCGCATCTTTTCACTCCTGCCCTGAAACCCCGGAGCAGAATTCTGTTGTTGAACGTAAACATCAACATTTGTTGAACGTGGCCAGAGCTTTGATGTTTCAGTCTGGCATGCCTCTGCAGTTCTGGGGTGATAGTATCCTCATAGCTACATTCTTGATTAATCGAATGCCTTCTCCTCTTTTATCTCAGAAATCACCATATGAAGTTCTTACAGGAAAGGTTCCTCCATATTCTCAGCTCTGAACCTTTGGTTTTCTTTGCTATGGGATTACATCTTCTAAACAGAGACACAAGTTTATGCCACGATCACGAGCTTGTGTATTTTTGGGGTATCCATCTGGTGTGAAAGGCTACAAGATTATGGATATTGAAAGTCACAGAGTTTTCATTTCACGCCATGTGGATTTCATTGAAGATGTTTTTCCATTGGCTCATAACTTTGATTCAGCTGATGATCCTTTTGTTTCAGGTTCTTCCTCTTCTTCTTCTCCTCTTTCATCACCACAAATTTCTACAAAGAGAATTCGTTATGCTCCTGCTCATTTGAAGGATTATCATTGTTATTCTCTTACTCATAATATTCCTCACTCGATTTCTACATTCCTTTCTTATACTCGTCTGTCTTCATCTTTTCTTTCTTACATCAATAATATTACTCAAATCTCTATTCCTCAAACATATTCTGAGGCAAAGGGATCTAGGTGTGCGGCTGCAGACAAAGAAATTGAGGCAATGGAATGTAGTCACACTTGGGATATTGTGAGTTTACCTGCTGGGAAGAAAGTGATTGGCTGCAAATGGGTTTTTACATTGAAGTTTCATGCTGATGGGTCTTTGGAACGTCACTCAGAAACCTGGTCTTGATTATACTGAGACATTCTCCCCTGTTGCAAAGATGGCGACAGTGAAGCTACTCTTGAAAGTCTCTACTTCTAAACGTTGGTTTCTTAAACAGCTGGACATTTCTAACGCTTTTTTAAATGGTACTCTTGATGAAACTATATATATGAAGCTTCCTGATGACTATGCTGATCGTAAGGGGGACATCTTACCACCCAATGCTGTTTGTCGGTTGAATAAATCTATCTATGGCCTTAAACAGGCCTCACGCCAATGGTTTCTCTGATTTTCTACTGCTCTGGTTGATTTGGGTTTTCATAAATGTCATGGTGATCACACCTTGTTTATCAAGACTACTCCCACTGCTTTCATTGTTGTTTTCGTTTACGTTGATGATATTGCTATTGCTAATTCTTCTGAATCTGCAGCCACTGACTTGACTCTCAGTTTGCAACAACTCTTCAAGCTTCGTGACCTTGGTCCTTTACAGTATTTCTTAGGCTTGGAAGTTGCTTGTTCTTCCTCTGGCATTACTATTTGTCAACGTAAATATGCCTTAGAATTGCTTCATTCCATGGGCATGCTTGACTGCAAGCCTTCTTCTACTCCAATGGTTCCTAATCTTCAACTCTCTAACACTTCTGGTGATTTGCTTTCTGACTCAGAACTGTATCGCAGCTTGGTTGGCAAGTTAATGTATCTCACCATTTCACGTCCTGATATCACCTTTGCTGTCAATAAGCTTTGCCAATTCTCCTCTGCTCCACGCACAGCTCATCTTCAGGCTGTTTATAAGGTTCTTCAATATATCAAGGGTACAGTTGGTCAAGGGCTGTTTTACTCTGCTGATTCTGATCTTTCCTTGAAACGATTTGCTGGTTCTGATTGGACTGCGTGTGTTGATAGTCGACACTCTACCACTGGTTTTGCTATGTTCTTAGGATCTTCTCTCATTACTTGGCGCTCCAAGAAACAGCCCACTGTTTCTCGTTCTTCTGCTGAGGCAGAATATAGAGCTTTGGCTTTAGTTTCTTATGAGATTTCTTGGTTGAATACGCTGCTTCACGATTTGTGCATTGACACAAGTTCTTTGCCGGTCTTATATTCTGACAGCACTGCAGCGATTTCTATAGTCACCAACCTTGTTTTTCATGAGCGTACTAAGCACGTCGAGGTTGATTGCCACACTGTTCGAGAGAAGATTGACAAGGGTTTATTACATTTGCTTCATGTCAGGACTGAGGATCAAATTGCAGATTGTTTTACTAAACCTCTCTTTCCTGTCACTTTCCATCACCTTGTATCCAAGATGAACCTACTTAATATATTCTGCTTATCTTGAGGGGGACTATCAAGACTATAATCTAATTGTTTTGGTTTAGTTCCGGTTATCTCCGGTTTAGTCATTCATTATCAATTGTATATAAACCATACATGTAAATGATTCTAACAGAATAATAAGAAGTAGAGTAAATTTCAAATATCTTCGATTTCTCTCTTGCTATCTTCAAACTCGTAACAAACTCGATTTCTGGTTGTGCAAATGAGTTGTTTTTAAGTAGACTTACCGCTGACACCTAGCTTGTATAAATATATAATTTTATATATAAAAGCAGGGTTGTCTCTTCTGGTGCTGACACATCAGCATGACACATCATTTAAAAAACACCAATTAAATTGCTTGATTAATCCAACTCATCAAAAACTAACTTCCCTCTCTACTACTTAACCTTCAAGTAACCATTACTCTTCACGAATCTGTTGCAGCCGTTATTCACCTTTGTAACACTTCCTTCCATGTCTGCTTTAAACTCTTTCTCGAGATACTGTTTTAGTTCCTCGACAGACATGGCTTTCTTAATAAAAATGCATTGTGCCATCACATTCTTTGAAACCAGAAACTCCCACGCCTGTGAACGTGAGCAGCCCGACGCACCAGGAATCACAACCACAACTCTGTCCATAACCTACAGGAATTTCCAACACATGTCAGCTGATACGTTTTTACTCATATGTCTCTTTTGAAACTATTGCTATGTATGGTCGTTCTGTCTTATTTATATGCAGAGGTTGTCATGTACTGTTATATTACAAAGCATATCTGAAGTCTTCTACTGTGATGTTTAATACGTTCTTGTTTTTCAATCACAAAGTTTTACTAATGTTTGTAACTAAATCGGGTCATTTTGTATTATCTCTTCTATTATCAACAATAATTATGATTTGTGTTGAAACAGATGTCACGTTTTTATGTCCTGCTACAAATAAGTTCATATAAGTAGAGGTTTCAGTTCAGTTTTACCTTTGTTTCAGAAGGCTGGAGTACTTTATAACACATGTTTAGTCACAGTCTAATTATCTTTTTTTTTTCTTCTTCAACGATGGTCTATTGTATCGCCTTGTTCTGAATTTGGGTGATACAAAAATCATTGAACATAGTCTTAAGTATTAGATGACTTGGATTTATAAAATAATTTCATTGGTTACTTTACTTAAAAAGATATGTGATGTTGAAACTTAAAAATGATGAGTTATCAACACTACTTAACCTTCAAGTAACCAATACTCTTCATGAGACATTAACAATACAATAATTCAATTATTCTACATTACAAGACATTAACTCACTTCCACTATTAATTTAAATCACTATATACGTTTCTCTCTTATTACTATGGAGTCATTCTTATAATTAAATTTAAGGTAAAAACACAATAAATTTCAATGGAATCCCAAAAATTTCAATGTTAAGGTTGAAATGTATTGAATTCTGTTAATTCATTCATCTTTTTACAAATAAGAAAGTATAACGTTTAATTGTTTCTGTTCCTACACCTACAACTACAAGAAAATAATTAACATGTATCTTAATTACTATGAACACACAATTAAAACATCCAGTGACTACTCAACTCTCCCAACTCATATCTATATAATCGTACATGACAACAACTTGTTCTATCTCCAGTAATTCATCCTAAATTACTATCATATGGTTCTCAAACACTAAATTCATCTGCTCTCATTCCAAAAAACATACCTCTCACTGAACTTGTTGTGGGGAAAACAATGCAGCATGTCATGGTCCACATTTTACGTATGTGGGAGGCACAAAACCCCAAACATAATGGAGCTCTCATCAGCCTTGATTTCTTACTATTGGATGAAAAAGTATGAAAGTCATCTATTATGGGTTTACTTTTGATAAAAAGGATGTAACCAAGATCTCCACTAAAATAAAACTCTACCAATAGTTCTTACCTACAACAAAAATCAAAGTAATTATGTGACTTACCTGCTTAGCGTTTTCTTTTAACCTAAAATGTGCTAATATAGTTTTCTATGTTTCAACTAATGTACTTAATGTACAAAAGTCATTCCCACCGATGTTCAGTACTTTACACATCCTTTTCGTTTATCCATACATATTCAGAAAACCGTAATGCAAGGGTCCATCTACCACCGTCGCATGGAGAAATTCAAAAACCAGCTCGAAGAAGGCAACATTTATATACTTAACAACTTTGAGGTTGTCCCCAACTATTCACACTACAAGATTACAGATCATCAACATTCAATTGTACTCAATGGTACAGGATGAGTTAAGTTACAATAAAGATGAAGATAGAGCTAACCACATTCAATTGTTGTCCAACCTAAATGAAGAGAAACTTGCCGTTTACGAAGCAGTCATGGATTCAATCATCAACTGCAAAGGAAGACTTATTTTCGTTAATGGCCCAGGTGGTACTGGAAAACCCTATACGTATAGTCATCCCTGTTGTAACTTCAGGTATAGCCGTAACATTTCTACCAGGAGGAAGAACTGCTCATTTTTTATTTAAAATACCAATAGATTTCCATGAAGACTCGATGTGTGATATCAAACCAAGAACAATGCTCGCAAAATTGGTTGAGACAGTAGATCTAATCATATGGGATGAAGCACCAATGGCACATCGTCACACTTTTGAAGCATTAGATTGCACATTAAGAGATATCATGACTTTTACCGACCCAGATGCAGAAGCAAAACTATTTGGGGGAAAGACAATTTTGTTAGGTGGAGATTTCAGACAAATATTACCAGTCATCTCACAAGGAAGCAGACAAGATACAATTCTCGCAACACTTAATAGATCTTACATTTAGCAAAGTTGTTACGTTGCCACTCTTACCAAAAACATGAGAATGAAGCAAGACGAAAAAAACTTTGCTGCATGGATTTTACAAGTTGGGAATGGCGAGGCTAAAAGTGTCAATACTCTGAACGAAGCTTCTCTAGAAAATTACTACATAGAGATCGAAGACACACTACTCTTGGAAAAAGGAGAAAACTCAATGAGAGAAATGCATGAAGCAACATTCCCAAATCTCGAAAACTCTTTCCAAAACTGTGTATATATGCGAGGTCGTGCCATCCTAAGACCAAGGAATGAAACTGTTGATAAGCTAAATGATTTCTTCTTAGCAAAAGTTGGAGGTGACATGAAAGAGTATCTTAGTGCTGACAGTATCGCTGATGATGATGATCTTGATGGAGTTAACCTTGTATACACTACAGAGTACCTAAATGCACTCAAGTGTTCAGGATTACCAAATCATCACCTACCTTTGAAGCAATATGCCCCAATCATATTGTTAAGAAACATAAACCAAAAGCAAGGTTTATGCAACGGGACTAGACTGCTTGTTACTCGTTTAGGTGAGAAGGTACTTGAAGCAGAGGTACTAACCGGCACCAATGTCAAGAAAAAGGTGCTTATAACAAGGATCATCATGACAACGGCAAATACAAATTGTACATACAAAATGTGAAGACGACAATTCCCTATAAGAGTTTGTTATGCAATGACAATAAACAAAAGTCAAGGCCAAAGTTTACAAAATGTGGGTATCTATCTACCCAAGCCTGTATTCAGTCATGACCTACTACTCTATGTTGCTTTATCTCGCGTCACATCAAAAGAAGGGCTACGAATTTGGAGTGCCACCACACAAAAAGAAAACAAATCAGCCATTAAAAATGTCGTATACAAAGAGATTTTCAACAATCTTCACTATCATGCCACATGTAATTTCATATACAATAAATACCCATATTGATGTATGTAAGACTTCAATGCTGTAATTTCAGTGTTTCTATATTGTACAGAAAGGAACCGAGAAGAACAATTTCAACCACTTCAACATGGCTAATATTCATCAAAGTAGTCTCGACTGTTGACAAAATATTCAGCCGAAATATTGTTCATCAATATTTAAAACATTTGTTTCTCTTTCCGTAATAAACCTCTCATAGTTCTCCCAAAATAAAATAAAAATTGCAACAAAACTACATAAATTAAAAAAAGGATCTCGTCGCGTAGCGCGGGCACTCACCTAGTAAATATTAAAAGCATGTCTTCTCGCAACATATTTAAAATCAATGTTATTTAGTTATTACTGCGTTTAATAAAAATGGAACTATGCATACATGTACTAATTTCATACAAAACACGCAGAACAAGACAGTTGCCTCGGGATCGGATCTTAAAATAGTCAACTAAAAGCCTTTCAGATTATAATATTTCTATATTGTCAAACTCATAGTGTAAATTATTTATTTCTTACCAATAAAATTTTAAGGCTTTGGTCAATATCTATTATTAAAAATCAATTTAATTTTGATCATGAATATAATTATAAATTAGTTAAAATAATTATTTTAATTAATTTTTAATTAATATATTTTTATCAAATGATTTTTGACTTTTTAATTTTAATAAAAATTAATAAAAACCAACTATTCTTATCAATTTATAATTATAATTATGATCAAAATTGATTTATTTTTTAGTTTATTGTCAAAAGCGGTCATAATATTTTGAGAATATATCGACTGGTCAAAATATTTTCATTATTTAATAACTAAGTATTTAATCGTTAAAAATTGATAAATTTGTGGTCAAAATATTGGCCACAATTAGAATATGATTTTTTGTACTGATCTTGATATAGTGTAAAAATATATAGTTTTGGGGTCCTTGAATCTAAATGAATATTGTAGTATAGTGGTAGTGCCTTTATATGTTGGTCTCCCTATCCTTGGTTCGAATCTAGCAGTTCTCTTTTTAAAAAAATTTGAAAATTGAAATAGAAAATGGAAATAATTAATTAGGACACGGTACAATTTTTTTTTGAGCATAATATTTCACAAACTAAAAAGAAATAGTGCTTATAAATTTTCTAGTGGTCTAGTGCTTATAGTCTACTTCAGAAAAAAATAAAATTTTCTAACTCTAATAAAATATATGGAATAATAGATTAGTTAAAGGAAAAGGACAAAACAAAAAAAATAATAATTAAGATGATCTAACTAATATGTATATGAATTCAATCTTTCAAATAATTTTAGAGTATGGATTTTATAGCCTTTAGATTGAGTATTGTCGATTTAATTGTTAACAAAAAATAGTAGTTCTCAAATGATAAGAAATGAATTCTCAAATATATAAAAATATTACACTTAGCAATTTTTGAATGGTTTTAATATTATATATATGTATGAAGAATTAGTTAGAAATTTTGACTATAAAAATTTGGTGAAAGAAATTATTAAAATAAAAGAAAGAAAAATTATGAGTTAGTTTTCTTTTTATTTTATTTTATCAATAGAAAATTTTCAACTATAAAATATTTACATTATAGTTTTATTAGGATCTTTTTTACTAAATTTGCTTTAGACCATTTTAACTCTCAACACAACGCTAAATTACTAAATTGGACTATAAAATATAACAAGTTGGATAGTCGTCTCTATACTGCCGAATCAAATTAGATCCTCTTAAACTCAATGTATGAAAATCAAGTTAGATACTTTGTAGGCCTAATATATGAAAACTACGAACGTTAGAGTTCACATGACATAAACTTTTAAAACTAAATTCCTAGCCAATAGTTATTCATAACCAGATTAATCTTGTACCGGAATGTTTCTTTTTTAAGATATCATATAAAATTTTAGTTTAAGAAAAAAGATCACAAATCAATTGTACACAAATTGTTTTTTGATAAAAAGGCTTGCTAAATCAATTGTACACATGACATGATGGTTTGTGTCTTTGTAGCCCAAGTAAACAGAGATTTCAAAGAGGTTCTGTTTATTGTAATATTTTACATATTGTATCTTTAGTAAGATACAAATAATTAACTGATTTCTTCGCAAGAAATATATATAGAAGATTTATTTTCGAGAGTTTGTCTTGTAAAAAAAGTTTAAATCTAGCGATAGAATAATGTTTTGGCACGTTTTAAACGGTAAAACATGAGTCTATGTGTTTGGTATTCCTACAATCGGATTACAGACTATGAATTAACACAATTAATATGATATTGGCATCTGTATTTTATAGGCATGTGTCAAAAAAAAATGTATATACTTTACTTATCTAACCAAACACTCTCTCAGTTACATATTACTTATTATTTTAAACTAACTTTTTGTTTGTACTTTAGTCGTTATTCTCATTTTTAATATAAAAATATCATAGATAAAATATGAAATATTTAGAAAAATAAAACAATGAGGTGATTATAAATAAAGTGATGTAAAAAGGAATTAAAAAAATTGGCAGAGAAAGAGAGGAAGCGGCGCGGCGCAGCCATATCTCCCGTTCTATAATTTTTCTTATTTAAAAACTAATTGAAATTTAATTATTACAAAACAAGAATCTGTCTTTGTGTCCCTAAGTCAACCTCTAATTGGAAACCTCACATGATTGGTCTTCAAACATAGATAATTATTCCTCAACTGTTAGGAAAGTGTTGTACTTCCTTCATAATTTCTTCTGAGAAACTTTAACTAAACTTTCAATCTGCTTGGTGAATGTTTTTGCTTATACTTCCTTTTTTATATAATGTATTCTTATAGTTCCATTTCTCTAGATAATTATATATATTATTTTTTTAAAATTTAGAACAACTATACGTAATGGTAAGAGACATTATTTTGAGACAATACAATTATTCAACATGACATTGTGATTTTTTTTATAATCAAGAGGTTCCAGGTATTTGGCTGTATAATCTTTTCAAGATTGATGGTCAAGCACTCGACCTCACTGACTTTTACCTAACATTTTTATTGTTGGACCAAACTCTCTTGATTTACATAACATTCTTATCAAATTTATTTATCTACATTTTTAAAGAATTGTTGTTTCTTTTCCTGAAAATTTGATAATAACGATTGTATACACCAATATTCTAAAATTTACATTAAAGAGGATGTATTGAAACAAAAGTTTTAGAAGATCTTACATTATTTAGATTTTGAAATATTTTGAGAGATTTTAGTATGCTTTTAGAGGATTTGAAATGATTTGATTGATTTTTCATGTTTGGAAATCAAAAGATGTTAGTGATTTGAAGAGATTCTATAATAAGTGTTTGTGAGATTTGTGTTTAAAGGAGAAAAGAAAACACGAACTCATATCAGATTCATCGAAGACTATCTCTTCTGTTGAAGACAAAATCAGTCAAAGTGTTATTTGAGAATTTAGAGGACATGCAGAAGAACATTTTGGCTGTCACACACTTGGAGTTGTGTTCGTTTCAGAAAATGGTATCTGTCTTATAAAGACTTGTTTTCATAGGGATCTGAGATTGACCCTGCACCTACGCGTTTACTTATAGATACAGTTAAAGGAAGTTTGTTTCAAATGAGAATCAACACAAAGACGCAGAGAAAGCGAAAGAAAAGACAATACTTGTTAAGGGATAAATGGTAGAAAAACCACGACGCTGCATAACAGAGAAAATAATAAGTAAAGATTTTTTTATTTCTGAAATCATACAGGATGTCATTTCTATCTGTATTTTTTTTAACTAAAATAGGATTCAAAATCACACAAAATCACTTTGATTGATTTTTCAAAAATGAATTATTAACTTTTGAATAACATTAGATTTTTAATATGGTTTTTGATTGAATAACAAGAAGTTCTATATTATTTTAAATAAATTTTATATTTAATAATACATGATTTCAGAAAACATTTAAAAATTATTAGTTGAAAAACATTTAAAAAAAAACTCAAAACTGTTTAATACACCTTCAAGAAATGAGATTATTCAAATATGAGGAGACGGCTCAGGCCCAATTATGAATATTAAAAGGCCTTTAAGAAGAGTGAGCACGCGCGTCAGTCTGACGCACGTAAAGGACGCGTGGAGATGGTGGGTACGATTAACATGTGACGAAAGAGAAACTCTCGAATCCAGAACTTGGTGGAGCCGTGGAGACGCTTCCACGCGAATCTTGCACTCCCACTCGCCTTCCTCCTTCCTCTCTCGTTACTCCTTCCATTCAGGCTTCTCCGTCTACGCTTTCTGCGATACCCCTAATCATCTCAATCCCTAGAGGTAAACAAAATCTCTTTTTGTGTCTCTGTACTCTTCATTTCTACTCTCTTCGTCTAATTAGCGTTCTGGTTACGTATTTTGCTTACGAATTTTGGTGCGTTCGTGTTAGATTATCGAGATTTTCGGGATTTTGGATTCGAGGGTCGCCGGGAAAATTTAATTTTGTCTAGTTGTGATGTTTCGGAGCTATGACTTTTCCGATTTCTGATTTGGTTCATGAGTCGTTGAAATTTTGCTAAATTGTTTAACATCTTGATCACTGAACTTGTCAGAATTCATCTGAGCATTCTTAATCCTCAAATTTAATATTATTCCTGGGGAATAAGATCCATCGGGTTATCGAGAACATATCTTTTTCTTTATCTTAGCTAACATTTAAATAAGTTAATATGGATCTGAGATGTGTGTCAAAGGTCTTTGCTGCATGTGGATTAGATTCTAAGGTCTCCCTTTGTTTGTTTAATAAATGATTCACTGTCATGTCGCGTGAGAGTTCGATGAAGCATGTTCCTTTTTGATTATCTTGTAACATGTTGGCACATCTTCTCTTTTATTTATTTATTTCACTCTATGTTGATCTTATTAACTTGTATTTTATCAGATGAGACTTGGTCTCTCCAGTTATTCTTTATCTATACGTTGATTCTCGATCTGTATTTTATTTTTCAATTACTTTTGGGTTGGAATTTTGGTTTCTAAGAGTCTAGCCATCGTCTTATCGTGGGAGTTTGAATCGCCTTTTAGGCTTCCAAAGGCATAATGCTTCTTTTGTTTGATTCCCTTTCGTTTTGGCGAGATTTGGTTTCAGTTAAATTAGATTACATTTTGTTACAGTGGACGATTAGTTCATTATGCAATTCCATTGCTATCGAATTCAACAAGTTTTTTCTAACCTTCCTTTTTTGTTTTAAGTGGATATATACTTGATTCATGTATGATCTTTGAATTCCGAGAAAGATGTTGTGAAATATCTGTTGTAGTGTATAGATATCGATATATGAGAAGCATGTCGTTTATAATTTTTCTGTATCAGAGTGCACGATAAGCATAAGTATGCATACCATAACATAGCTATGATTGTTGTATGCGGAGTACTCAGTTGCACATTATCTGCCACTTCCGAGAAGAGATATCTCTGCGTGTATATAGAAAGCCTTTTATATGAGATATTTTTTTGGCTAATCGTATGAGTACTTGTGCAGGTGTGATTTGAGATAAATGGCCAAAGCTAGTAGGACAAGACGCAGGGTTCATTCACGGCGCATTAGAGCAAGACCTTACAAATTGCCATCTTCTAATCGACATGTGGCAAGGAACATGTTTCCAGAAGATTGTCCAAAATATCTAGAGAAGAGGGACTGGGAGAATGTTATATGCTCGGTTTGCATGGAGTGTCCGCACAACGCTGTTCTTCTCCTTTGCTCATCTCATGACAAGGGATGTCGTCCTTACATGTGTGGAACCAGTTTCCGATATTCCAATTGCTTAGATCAGTACAAGAAAGCTTCAGCTAAGCTAAAGTCATCAAGCCATCAACCTATCAATAAGTCTGAGCTTGGGGATCTCACATGCCCACTTTGTAGAGGTCAGGTGAAAGGTTGGACAATTGTACAGCCAGCTCGTGACTTTTTGAATCTTAAGAAGAGGATCTGTATGCAGGAGAACTGTGTTTATGCTGGCACCTTCAAAGAGCTGAGGAAACACATGAAAGTAGAGCACCCTAGTGCAAGGCCACGTGAAGTGGATCCAGATGTGGAGCAGAATTGGAGAAGGCTTGAGTTTGAGCATAACCGGGATGATGTTATGAGCACAATTAGATCGACAATGCCTGGTTCAATGGTGTTTGGGGACTACGTTATAGATAGGAACAACAATGTCAATGGTTCAGATTCAGACGAGGCTGATGACCATTACAGTGATGGCGGGATCAATGCTGGACTCGGTAGGAACCTTGTGAATGTTTTCCTTCTGTTGCACGCTTTTGGGGCGTCAGATACTCAGACAAGGCGCTCCTCTGATTCAGAGTCAAATGATTCGACAACTAGAAACCACGGAACAAGTGAGATGAATTTCTCTGAAGAGGAGGAAGATGATGAGAGGCAAAGCAACTCTCTGGCAAGTCGAATGAGGCGACAAGGACGGGTTCTGCTAGGACGCTCAGGTAGGAGACGTAGAAATAGAGAAGCTAACGAGAACAGAGGTCATCCTCATAGATGAGAGATTGACAAAAACTCAAAAACCAAAACCTAATGTCTGATTCTGGGTTCAGGTAAGTTCTACAGTATCTAAGTACAAATGTAGTTACCACAAGTTGAAAACAAACAAACAAAAAAATGCTTCTGATTTTTCTGCTTTCACCGTTGGAGAATTTGGGAATTTGACTCAAATTTGTTTTCATAGACTCTAGATGGTGAGAGAAGCAGGTTTGCAGTCAGATGGTTTTATTTACTGTAATTGTGATGTAATTTTCTGGGGCAGAAATTCACAGAAATATCCTTGTGAATAAGCATGATGAGTGATGATGACCAATGACCACAATGAAGTCTGTTCACAAATCATGAACTTTGTTTCCTTGTATTTATAAATTCCATGTGCCCTTTAATTTAATTGAATGAAATATGTTTGTTGGTTTCGAGTATTCACTTACATAACTTGTATCATTGTGACAGCTTCAGAGTAAGTCAACTTCTTACAATAAATCTTTATCATTGGTTTCTTTTAATAAACATGTTCTTCTAAATAGACATCCCAAATCATTTGTAACACTATGGCTAGTTTGTTTCATGTTTGGTATAATCAGCTTCCAAATTGGTTAGGTTGGGTTTGCAAGTACCAATTTACGAAATGGTGGGGGCATTGTGTGACACCCTAACTCAAGATGCTTATGTCCGGAATCGATTCAATTTGGCCTTGGACGGATCAAACACTTAGTCAGTTTTAGGTTCTTTCTTTACTTAGTTTTTTTTCGGGTTTTTGACAGTTTTATAAGCCCAAAACATATGCATAAACCAACTCAAGAGGTTCTAGTACAAGTTTGCAAGAATGTTCGAATTTTAATGTGTCTAGACCTATTTTAACCCAGTCTTATTCCATCATTCCTCCTTCTCGCCTCGGTCTCGCTCCTACTTAGCCACTTTCACGGTCTTTGGGTAAACCACCTACAATCACATAGATTGAGTAAGCAAACAAATTTGCTTAGTGAGTCGGTCATTCCGTCCCACTAGGCCAAACCAGATACGTATAAAACAACAAGCAATCAAGTCAGAGATAGCATTATTCATGCACATAGTCCAGCATACTCATATGCTCAGAGTCCGACCAGATCTGTTGCCTTAGTTACTCGGATTCACCCGAATCAATCAAAACACCAATCAAGAACGGAAAACAGTACATATTCATCCAATCAACCACGCAATCCTAACCCATCTAAGATTTAATCCCACTATTGCCCAAAACGAACCAAGAATCACCTCAACGGTCCCGAAAACTCACCTTTGCCTTAGCCTTTTCTGACACCTCTTGATGCGATTGCCAATCAAGATACTCGGATCCGGTTTTGATCGCTCTCGATCTGCTCTTTCCTTTGCTCGATTCGGCAAAAATTCGGTCTTAGAGTTCTTTCGCAATGATTCCGATTTTCCTTAGAGATTTTCGTGTTGATTTTTTGGGTTGCGGCAGTTTGATCCCTATTTATAGGGTTTTGGGTGAAAAACCCTAACCCTAATTCGCCCAAGGTGGGCCAAATTCGAGCTCACCTGAATTGGATCAAGTCCAACCCGCTGGACACTTATGTCCCGGACCGACCCATGAATGGCCCAACCACTTCCCACTATCACTCCCTTCAGTTCGGACACTCAACTTCCCTGTCTGAACACTTCACTTCCTGTCCGAACACATCACTCCCTGTCCGAACTCACTACCCGTTCGGACACTGTCACTCCCTTGTTCGAATTTCATGGACTTGTCCGAATTTCCCGCGGCCTGGTCCGAATTTCCCGCGGCCTGGTCCGAATTTCCTGCGGCCTGGTCCGAATTTCCTGCGGCCTGGTCCGAATTTCACGCGACCTTGTCCGAACTTCACGCAGCCTGGTCCGAAATTTCACGCGACCTTGTCCGAACTTCACGCAGCCTGGTCCAAAATTCTCGCGACCTTGTCCGAATTTCACTTGGCCTTGTCCGAATGACACACTGCCTTGTCCGAATGGCACTTGGCCTTGTCCGAATGACACATTGCCTTGTCTGAATGGCATTTAGCCTTGTCTGAATGGCACTTGGCCTTGTTCGATCAAAACCCCAGACTTTCCCTTACTTTCTCACACAACTTCCTTTGTCCCTCGAACCCATCCGGAATCACCCGAAGGATCCGCGGAACGCGGGTGTTACACATTGCCTCTTACTCTTTATTTCATCTATGCTTCTTTCTTTTTCAAAGTCATCGCTATCGAGTTTTGTCGTGTCCCCATTTTTGGGTAAAATTACAGAACCAGTTAATGGAGGACGGTGAGTGTAATTGTGCATTGAGCAAAAAGTGGTATACCACAATATATATATATATATATATATATATATATATAAACAAATGGTCTATGGAATAAGAGTGTTATATAAATTAGAGTCTCAATGACTTTTTTCCATTTGGATCAATCTAAGCTCATCATCTCCATGTTCTTTAAAAACTCCCTACTTCGATTTTTTGTAGCTCAATCAGATAAATTTTAATCTGTTTAGCTTAATAGTTTATCATCATATATTATATTTTTGGATATAACTATCTGAGCCGAAAGCATTATCGAGAAGAGAGAGACAAAAATATTTAAAGGAGGAAAAAACATTTTGGCTTTTAAAAAGTTTTATTATTTCTTTGGCTTTGAAAAGTTTGAGGTAGAATAAAGTTTTACTTTTATAGGTCGGTATCTTTGTGAAAATTTTAGCATTATTGCCTTTATTTACTTTCCTTTTTTCATAACTTAGCATAATCGTGTTTTTTCTTCATGTTTGCACGTTCTTTTTTGTGTATATATATATATATAAAAAGAGATCATTAAATTTCTGTATTGATTTCAAATCATAGATACAAAATCAACTTTGCAAATGTATATTGTTTTATTTAGTTGATAAAGTATATCAGTCGCTAAAATACGCTCATTTTGGTAAACATACGTATGTGTAATCAGAATGAAAAAAATGCATGAGAAAATGATGATAACTGTTTTCGTACTTTTATTATGTTGCATCATGTGACAAATATACGAACCAATCCATGTGAAGTGATCACCGCCAAAAATATACAATATTCAACTACAATATGACACCATAAAGTTAGTTTATAGACCACACTTTATTTTGAAAATGGATGACCATAAATGATTTACTTTAATCGGTGAATAAAATAAGAATATGGTTAACTTTCAATTTAAATGTTAATCGTTTTGACCATTAAAAAAACAAATGTTATTCGTTTGCTTATAGACGATCTAAGCAGCCAATCTTGAGTTGATTATAAAAGATTTTGCAAGGAGTTTTAAATTAGAGGATTTTTGTAAATTATACTTACGCCAATCACAAATATATCATTTGTTATAGATTATGCTAATTTAATAATTCTCGGCATTTTCCCTGAAATTACATTATTCTATCACGTTTTGATTTATGGAAGTAAATAAAAACGAAATCCATTAGTTCTTATCTCTTAAAAAGATAAAATAAATTGAGAAAGAGAAACAAGAAATATGAAATTATTTGAGAATGAAAAAGGAAAAGAGAAAGAACATTGGAGAGGTGCTAAAAATATAGATATATGAAAGAAAGAAAAAAGAAATAATAAAAAGGAAAATGGTGAGGATGTGACATGAGCGATAAAGGAGGAGAAGAAGGAAATCATGGAAGTGAGTGAAGACTGAAAGTGACTGATGACTGACTCCTAACCATTTCACACTTTGGCACTGAAAATCATGGCGTTTTTTTAACTTCTCATCATATCTTTTTCAAACGAAACGACACACATTTCTTCTATTCTGATAACGACTTTTCTTCTCCTCTCTCTATTCATGAGATTTGCTTTGAGTTGAATCTGAAGAAACCACACATGCATTTGTCAAGGAGCAATGCTTCATAACCATCACTCCTTTTCATTTACTTATTATACACTCTTCCTTCTTCTTTTGTAATCAACTCCTTGTTGTGAGAAAGGTTTAAAATACAATAATAACAGTTTTTTTTGTCAACATGTAATATAGTATGTCAAATTTGAATCCGAATAATGATATGCAACAACAGCGGTACAAATCACTTCGCTAGCATGCAGGCTACTTCACCGTAATAATGATTATAAGCTTTTTTGTTAAAAATATGGAATTCCTATGTACATTTAAATACCATTAATATTTGATAGTGAGATATAATTATAACGTTGGAGGAAATGATTTATTAGAGAATCCAATAAACCCACATGGCAACCATGCAAGCGTTTAATTTGTAATTATGAGTCGCACCAAATGTATTTCTTCTCTTTAGCCATCTTTCTTTTAACTTCCTGATTCTAATCATGATTCATTTTAGGATACTCCACTATTTTGTATTTTACAGCGAATCAAACATATGTTATTAAGATGACTTTGTATCAACCCTGTTCTTCTTATAATTAACAAATTCAAACATATATCTACCATATTATTTATAAAACAAATATAATTTTTTTATATTTTTTTTGAAATTTATATTTGCCAAGTTTTTTTCAATGAAAAATAATTCAATTAGTAACTTTCCCATTATTGATTGACCATTTTCTATGGTAGATCCAATAAAAAATTTTAAAATAAATTTTAGATTATTGATCAAATTTTGTCGATTATTTTTTCTTGGATGATACACGTGTTTATAGAGTAATATTGTATAAATAGCATGATCTATAAACAAAAAGAATGATTTTCTAAATAGTAAACAAAATTGAACTAAACACAAAATCGAAAATTTTAAACTTGGTCAAGATAGTAATACTCTTACTTTGTGTTTATAATAATATTTATACTGTAAAAATTAGACTGTAAATTCTAATTGTTCAGTAAACTCAAGGAAATGGTTTATATTTTTTGACAAAACTGCTCAAAAAATTGTTGAGATAAAAGTCTGTGCTCTTATAAAATATGTGATATAGGAAAGATTTTTGTGTTAACAAAAGTTGCATAGATCATTTGAAAACACTTGTTCATAGTAAAACCTATTAAGATGTCGACCATTCGTAATAAAGGGATTTATAAATTTGGAAACAATAATTCAAACCTTCTTTCGGAAAGACTCGTGAAAACTAAGTGGTCCTGTAGTATAAATGTTTGTTATAGAGCTTTTTCTCACATGTAACTAATCAGTTTCAAAATCTTATGTTTCAGATTTGTTTAATAAATTCTGTGTACTATAAAAATATGTGAAGTTTATATCCAAAAAATCGATGGGTAGCAAATCTACATAAGGCAGTTCATTTACATAACTAGGGATCAACACACATTTACCTTCTTGATTTGACTTCTTAATCCTCGGAGGTGCAAAAAAATAAAGAAAAAAACAAGGAATGCCCATTATCATTCAATGAAGCTATCATCGCTATATCCAATTAGCTTAAAATTCCAAATTGGAAAATTTTGAAGAAATAGTATTTTGAGAAAAGTGATGTGTTAGTTTTATTTTTCATCCGCTGTATAATTTAAATTGTTAAGTCGAGCGGACATACAATCTTGGGTATAGAAAATTGTTTTGTCTCGTTTGATATCATTTTCTTACTCGACTAATATGATCTTGTTTCACTAAGTTCTCATTATTAAATCGAGTAGACACACAATCTTGGAGACGAGACTAAATATCAAAGGTGGAGTTCCATAAGCTTCTTCAAAATGTTTTGATCGGAGCTGGGTTCGCAGGCGTTGCAGGAATAAAGGAGTTTTTACTATTCATCTTCGGAGTTCCTGTGCTCGCCGTCTTCGTCAAGAACCGTATAGATCCAATTTCCATTCCCAATGACTCGTTCATCCTTCTCGTTACCTCTGCCACCGTCTTCTTCCTCTTCAAGCTCAATAAGATATGACTCTATTTTGTTTGATTCTTTTCATGTTTGCTTTGTTTTCGATATTTGTATTCAAGATTAATTCTATTTGTGTCTGAAATACATGGAAAAATCTTTAAATTTGTACTCTTGGAACTGAGTTATTCGATTGATGAAAACTAATATAATGAACTTATGTTGTTCGACAAAATGCCTTAATGAGTTGAGTTTACTGTGTTTCTGAGTTTAAGAATCAAAGATCCATTTTTAATAGTTTTTGTTGATTGCTACATATTATATTTTGAGGCTAAACAATAGTTCTTTTGTATAGATTTTAAAGAATCAATTCAATTATGTGTCAATATTAGGTTTAGTCGATTCAACTATGGTTTATTATTGGTGGATAAAGAAGCATTTACGGTTTACTTAGACCAATGTAATTCTGGATTACTATACCATGATGATTTGATTGAAAAGTTTAGATAAGAAGAATTTATAAGAAGGTTAAGTTGGGTGTAGTTTAGTGTTATATGGTAGTTTATGGAGAGATTTACATCATCGATCCAAGAGCGATAGATATTAGAGTTTTAATTTGTTTCCATAAAGTCCTATAAAATTCAATCCAGATTATATTTTAATATTAGACAAGATATTTTTTTATCAGATATAAATATTCACTTATATAAGTTTAGTAATATTATAAAAGATTTCAAACATTTTTTAATTAGGTAGTTAAATTTCTGCACTAATATATCATACATCTGTAGTTTAACTCCAGTCTAATACATATGCATAGTTTATAGCTATTGATTGAGACTTTGTAATTCAATTGTTAAGAAATTATTATATAGATATGCAACCTGGAGTTATAAGTGTGTAACTCTGTATTTTCTACCAAAATTTTATCTTATATAATTATATAAGCGCTTTGGATTAGAAATCAAAATTTATTAATCTAACTGATAACAAACAAATATATTTACATATAATAATATATTTATATATAATTAAATTTATTAAAAGGATAAATCTCTATCATTCGGTTTTTGTTTGTTAATAAGTAGCCATTTAATCAATGAGTTATGATCTATAATTTTTGTTTTGTTATTGGAACAAAGTGAGATTCAAATTTATTAGCTAGTGTCTAATTAAATAATGAGTAAACCAACTAACTCTAGTTTTGGGTTATATAAAATTATTTTATTTCTTTAAATACGCATTGAAATAAAAAGATCAAAACTTAAAAGATATCTCATGAGATTTTGTATTTAAGTGAAAAGATATGATTTCTTGCTTGGTTACATTGAGACCAAAAACTACAAAATCCAGAGGTAATATACAATAGATCAAATTAAATTGTCACCATTCAATCTACTACTTTTGTATAAGAAAATGAAATTTCCCACTTTAAATTCCCTTAAAACTTCGGTCCACATTTTATATATTTAAAAAAACTTCAGTCTACACAGACCTGAGATATGGAAAGAAAGTTCCTACCTGAGAGTATTATTCACATTTGACCTAACCAGTATCCCTCGCATTTAATGCAAATACTTGTCTGCAAAAAAAAAGATACGCATATATTTTGTGCAAAAATAATAATGATGGAATATAGTTCAAATGAGTTAATATTTTAAAATACTCTAACTGTTACCAAACTGAAATATTGATTTAATATCTGTAGCTAACTGTGAAACATATGCTTGAACTATATAAACTGTTTATTACACTAACCAAATTACAATACCCAGTAACCAAACACTTCTCCATACTAAAAAAAAAACAAGCTCTTCTCTTCTTTGGTTTTTGTTTGAAAAAAAAACCCAGTGAATACCCAACTCTCTGGTTACCCACAAACCAAGACTTTATATAAAAGAAAAAACCCAACGAATATAAAGAGATGATTTTCAATTCCGATCGAAGAAACAAAACGAAAAAAAGGAGAAGAATAAATATTTTCTTTAGTATTCTCTCTTATGACGATGCTCGATCACTTGCCTTTTCTCCTTCTGTAGTTGCTGAAGACACGTAGCTCACGGCGAGAGATGTGCTCTCATCAGTATAATGTGGCTGAGAAGGAAGAGGAAACACTGAAACAGGAGCTTGAAAATGTTGCTTACAATTATGGCAAGTGATTTGCAATAACGTTGCACTAATCCTTCTGCTTGCTTCTTCTCTATAAAGCTGAGCCTTATGAAGCTCAGCTCTCGCATGTTGCCTTATTCTCTTAGCTTCAGCAAACTCCAATTCCGCGATTTCGATTTGCCTCTTCACTTCTCTTCTCGCTTCCTCTCTATTTCCCAATACTAGACTCGTCTCTCCCTTTTCATAGCTTTTCCTCTCAACTTCAGACATTGCTGTTTGATCCATCATCCCTATTGAAAGACGAAAGACTGGTCTCATCAGCATTATTCCTCGATGGAAGTAGCTGAAGCTCGGTGCTTCCATTGTTATAGAGCAAATGTTGATCGGACAGTGGAGATTGTCTAAGTAAAGGATGTCCAGACAATATAGGTCCAATGGAGAGTTCTGCTTTCTTGTTATTTTCCGCGTTTGCGGTTTGTTGTTGTAAACGTTGGTTTGAGGGTTGTGATCGGCGTACATTGCAGTTGTCTTGGTGTTCAATGAAACTCTCCACTCTGATCAAACAAGAAAGTATATATTAATTAACTAAAATAGAAAGCACAAAGGAATATTTAGTATTTCGTGGGAAATACTATTAAATTAGATCGAAGTTAGTGGAGTTAGGTATCTTTTGGATTATATATATGAGTATGAGATGCAAGAGTTCGAGGTTTGGTAAGGTATATACTTAACAAAGTGAAATCTACGATGGGGTCAACGTGAGTAATCAAAACTAATTATTAAATTAATGAAACTATTTTCAGACCAACAGTCCAAACAAAACTTCATCAAGTTCAAAACATGTACAGAAAATAAAAACATTCTTTGATTTAATTACTTTAAGAGATTCAGATAATTATAACATTCATAAGAGAAAAGAAACTGATAGAATAAAAAAAAAGTGTTAGGGTTTGGTACTAGGAATGGAACATGGGGAAAACGCGATTACCTGGAGAAAACGCGGCCACAATCGCAGGAATGGCCGCGAGTGCCACAAGTTTTGAGATGAGCTTTATAATCAGATTGAACTGCGTAGCCTTTAGAGCATCGTTCACAGATCCATTGCTTATGGTTACTATGTTTTCGTCTGAAATGTTTTTTAATACCCACGAGATCTCCAAGCGCGTGACAAGGATTGTGATGAAGACAAGTCGGTTCTGGACAAACGTAAACTCTTTTCTTCACTTCTTCATTGGTCTCTCTCTTTAAAAGCTTCCATGGAACTTTATGTCTTCTTCTATGCATCTGTAGATTCTGATCTCTTTGAAACCCTTGGTTACAGATCTCACATACGTACCGATCCGATTCCAGTAGTGTTCTTGGTGATAAAGACACAACCTCTGCCTCTGGATCTGTAAACCACAAAGATATAACTATCAATTCGAAAGAATCAAAACTTTAAAACCAAAGTCACAAATCTTTTGATAGAATTGGTGAATACCTGGAGTTCCTGCAGGTCTTCGTTTTCTCTTCTGACTGATGGTGGCTCCATTGTTATCAGGAAGAAGATCAGAGGAAGATGAAGAAGGAGGAGGGTTGGTTCTTCTCTCGCACTCTATCATCGGATGAGGTTGGGTTTTAGTCTTCTCTTTTCGTTTTGTTTTTTTTTTATCTTAAGAACTATGGTTTATAGTGAGAGAGGTACTATGAGAAATGAAATATAAGAACAAAATTGAGGAATCTTTTTGTTTTTTCATATAAAAGAAAAGAGAGAAGAGTCCTCTTTACTAATAGAAGAAGAAAGTAATATTTTTTCTGAAATCATCTCTTTCTAACATAAAGGAAAAAAGCCCTTTTACTCTTCCATCTTTTTATGATTTTCTTAGAAAAATGAAGAAAAAAGAAAGAAAGTTTCAACTCTTGGTTAATTGTTTCATTGACCTCTTACCTTATAGATGTATGGTCTTTGATGTTTCAATCTTCTTCAGTGTAGTTATGCACCTCTATTTCTCTTTCTTCTTTATCTGTACACTGTTTGTTTACAAACACAAAAACTTTATAAATATGTGATTATGTGAAGTGAGAGATGTGTAAAACATATAAAGAGAGTGGGACAAGGAGATTGGAGCCCACATTAGCATGAGGACAAGAAACAAGAAAACATCCCCTTTCACAACCTTACAATTACAAGTCATTATTATTTCATATCATACAATATTCGATCCTACTCAGTTATTTTTTTTGTTTTTTTCAATGATAAATGAAAGAGAGG
>JAKUCM010009027.1:0-12936 GCA_023374145.1 Lepidium sativum | reverse complement strand
GACGCTATGTCTACTGGTGAACCCGTCATGAACTATTTTGGTTGAGTTATGAAGTCGAGTTTTATCCTAAAGTATAGCCATGTTCATATGATCCTTCTAAACATGTGATCTCTTTTAGCTAGGTTCAAGCAACCTAATGTCATTTTGACATGAGAAAGAGTGCTAAGCCAACTTAGAGTGGTATCATAGGTCTTAACATAACAATTTTACCTTAATCTAGACGCTATGTCTACTGGTGAACCCGTCATGACGTATTTTGGTTGAGTTATGAAGTCGAGTTTTATCCTAACGTATAGCCATGTTCATATGATCCTTTGAAACATGTGATTCTCATTTAGCTAGGTTCAAGCAACTTAATGTCATTTTGACATGAGAAACTGCGCTAAGCCTACTTAGAGTGGTATCATAGGTCTTAACATAACAATTTTACCTTAATCTAGACGCTATGTCTACTGGTGAACCCGTCATGACGTATTTTGGTTGAGTTATGAAGTCGAGTTTTATCCTAACGTATAGCCATGTTCATATGATCCTTCTAAACATGTGATCTCATTTAGCTAGGTTCAAGCAACTTAATGTCATTTTGACATGAGAAAGTGCGCTAAGCCCACTTAGAGTGGTATCATAGGTCTTAACATAACCATTTTACCTTATTCTAGACACTATGTCTAATGGTGAACCCGTCATGAACTATTTTGGTTGAGTCATGAAGTCGATTTTTATCCTAGCGTCTAGGCATGTTCATATGATCCTTGTACACGTGTGATCTCTTTTAGCTAGATTCAAAGCAACGTAATGTCATTTTTCACATGAGAAAAGTGTGCTAAGCCAACTTAGAGTGGTACCATAGGTCTTAACATAACAATTTTACCTTAATCTAGACGCTATGTCTACTGGTGAACCCGTCATGAACTATTTTGGTTGAGTTATGAAGTCGAGTTTTATCCTAAAGTATAGCCATGTTCATATGATCCTTCTAAACATGTGATCTCTTTTAGCTAGGTTCAAGCAACCTAATGTCATTTTGACATGAGAAAGAGTGCTAAGCCAACTTAGAGTGGTATCATAGGTCTTAACATAACAATTTTACCTTAATCTAGACGCTATGTCTACTGGTGAACCCGTCATGAAGTATTTTGGTTGAGTTATGAAGTCGAATTTTATCCTAACGTATAGCCATGTTCATATGATCCTTCTAAACATGTGATCTCATTTAGCTAGGTTCAAGCAACTTAATGTCATTTTGACATGAGAAAGTGTGCTAATCCCACTTAGAGTGGTATCATAGGTCTTAACATAACAATTTTACCTTAATCTAGACGCTATGTCTACTGGTGAACCCGTCATGACGTATTTTGGTTGAGTTATGAAGTCGAGTTTTATCCTAACGTATAGCCATGTTCATATGATCCTTTGAAACATGTGATCTCATTTAGCTAGGTTCAAGCAACTTAATGTCATTTTGACATGAGAAAGTGTGCTAAGCCTACTTAGAGTGGTATCATAGGTCATAACATAACAATTTTACCTTAATCTAGACGCTATGTCTACTGGTGAACCCGTCATGAAGTATTTTGGTTGAGTTATGAAGTCGAATTTTATCCTAACGTATAGCCATGTTCATATGATCCTTCTAAACATGTGATCTCATTTAGCTAGGTTCAAGCAACTTAATGTCATTTTGACATGAGAAAGTGTGCTAAGCCCACTTAGAGTGGTATCGTAGGTCTTAACATAACCATTTTACCTTATTCTAGACACTATGTCTAATGGTGAACCCGTCATGAACTATTTTGGTTGAGCCATGAAGTCGAGTTTTATCCTAGCGTCTAGGCATGTTCATATGATCCTTGTACACGTGTGATCTCTTTTAGCTAGATTCAAAGCAACGTAATGTCATTTTTCACATGAGAAAGTGTGCTAAGCCAACTTAGAGTGGTACCATAGGTCTTAACATAACAATTTTACCTTAATCTAGACGCTATGTCTACTGGTGAACCCGTCATGAACTATTTTGGTTGAGTTATGAAGTCGAGTTTTATCCTAAAGTATAGCCATGTTCATATGATCCTTCTAAACATGTGATCTCTTTTAGCTAGGTTCAAGCAACCTAATGTCATTTTGACATGAGAAAGAGTGCTAAGCCAACTTAGAGTGGTATCATAGGTCTTAACATAACAATTTTACCTTAATCTAGACGCTATGTCTACTGGTGAACCCCGTCATGACGTATTTTGGTTGAGTTATGAAGTCGAGTTTTATCCTAACGTATAGCCATGTTCATATGATCCTTTGAAACATGTGATCTCATTTAGCTAGGTTCAAGCAACTTAATGTCATTTTGACATGAGAAACTGCGCTAAGCCTACTTAGAGTGGTATCATAGGTCTTAACATAACAATTTTACCTTAATCTAGACGCTATGTCTACTGGTGAACCCGTCATGACGTATTTTGGTTGAGTTATGAAGTCGAGTTTTATCCTAACGTATAGCCATGTTCATATGATCCTTCTAAACATGTGATCTCATTTAGCTAGGTTCAAGCAACTTAATGTCATTTTGACATGAGAAAGTGCGCTAAGCCCACTTAGAGTGGTATCATAGGTCTTAACATAACCATTTTACCTTATTCTAGACACTATGTCTAATGGTGAACCCGTCATGAACTATTTTGGTTGAGTCATGAAGTCGATTTTTATCCTAGCGTCTAGGCATGTTCATATGATCCTTGTACACGTGTGATCTCTTTTAGCTAGATTCAAAGCAACGTAATGTCATTTTTCACATGAGAAAGTGTGCTAAGCCAACTTAGAGTGGTACCATAGGTCTTAACATAACAATTTTACCTTAATCTAGACGCTATGTCTACTGGTGAACCCGTCATGAACTATTTTGGTTGAGTTATGAAGTCGAGTTTTATCCTAAAGTATAGCCATGTTCATATGATCCTTCTAAACATGTGATCTCTTTTAGCTAGGTTCAAGCAACCTAATGTCATTTTGACATGAGAAAGAGTGCTAAGCCAACTTAGAGTGGTATCATAGGTCTTAACATAACAATTTTACCTTAATCTAGACGCTATGTCTACTGGTGAACCCGTCATGAAGTATTTTGGTTGAGTTATGAAGTCGAATTTTATCCTAACGTATAGCCATGTTCATATGATCCTTCTAAACATGTGATCTCATTTAGCTAGGTTCAAGCAACTTAATGTCATTTTGACATGAGAAAGTGTGCTAATCCCACATAGAGTGGTATCATAGGTCTTAACATAACAATTTTACCTTAATCTAGACGCTATGTCTACTGGTGAACCCGTCATGACGTATTTTGGTTGAGTTATGAAGTCGAGTTTTATCCTAACGTATAGCCATGTTCATATGATCCTTTGAAACATGTGATCTCATTTAGCTAGGTTCAAGCAACTTAATGTCATTTTGACATGAGAAACTGTGCTAAGCCAACTTAGAGTGGTATCATAGGTCTTAACATAACAATTTTACCTTAATCTAGACGCTATGTCTACTGGTGAACCCGTCATGACGTATTTTGGTTGAGTTATGAAGTCGAGTTTTATCCTAACGTATAGCCATGTTCATATGATCCTTTGAAACATGTGATCTCATTTAGCTAGGTTCAAGCAACTTAATGTCATTTTGACATGAGAAAGTGTGCTAAGCCCACTTAGAGTGGTATCGTAGGTCTTAACATAACCATTTTACCTTAATCTAGACGCTATGTCTACTGGTGAACCCGTCATGAAGTATTTTGGTTGAGTTATGAAGTCGAGTTTTATCCTAAAGTATAGCCATGTTCATATGATCCTTCTAAACATGTGATCTCTTTTAGCTAGGTTCAAGCAACCTAATGTCATTTTGACATGAGAAAGAGTGCTAAGCCAACTTAGAGTGGTACCATAGGTCTAAACATAACCATTTTACCTTAATCTAGACACTATGTCTAAAGGTGAACCCGTCATGAACTATTTTGGTTGAGTTATGAAGTCGAGTTTTATCCTAAAGTATAGCCATGTTCATATGATCCTTCTAAACATGTGATCTCTTTTAGCTAGGTTCAAGCAACCTAATGTCATTTTGACATGAGAAAGAGTGCTAAGCCAACTTAGAGTGGTATCATAGGTCTTAACATAACAATTTACCTTAATCTAGACGCTATGTCTACTGGTGAACCCGTCATGACGTATTTTGGTTGAGTTATGAAGTCGAGTTTTATCCTAACGTATAGCCATGTTCATATGATCCTTTGAAACATGTGATCTCATTTAGCTAGGTTCAAGCAACTTAATGTCATTTTGACATGAGAAACTGTGCTAAGCCAACTTAGAGTGGTATCATAGGTCTTAACATAACAATTTTACCTTAATCTAGACGCTATGTCTACTGGTGAACCCGTCATGACGTATTTGGGTTGAGTTATGAAGTCGAGTTTTATCCTAACGTATAGCCATGTTCATATGATCCTTTGAAACATGTGATCTCATTTAGCTAGGTTCAAGCAACTTAATGTCATTTTGACATGAGAAACTGCGCTAAGCCTACTTAGAGTGGTATCATAGGTCTTAACATAACAATTTTACCTTAATCTAGACGCTATGTCTACTGGTGAACCCGTCATGACGTATTTTGGTTGAGTTATGAAGTCGAGTTTTATCCTAACGTATAGCCATGTTCATATGATCCTTTGAAACATGTGATCTCATTTAGCTAGGTTCAAGCAACTTAATGTCATTTTGACATGAGAAACTGTGCTAAGCCAACTTAGAGTGGTATCATAGGTCTTAACATAACAATTTTACCTTAATCTAGACGCTATGTCTACTGGTGAACCCGTCATGACGTATTTTGGTTGAGTTATGAAGTTGAGTTTTATCCTAACGTATAGCCATGTTCATATGATCCTTCTAAACATGTGATCTCTTTTAGCTAGGTTCAAGCAACCTAATGTCATTTTGACATGAGAAAGAGTGCTAAGCCAACTTAGAGTGGTATCATAGGTCTTAACATAACAATTTACCTTAATCTAGACGCTATGTCTACTGGTGAACCCGTCATGACGTATTTTGGTTGAGTTATGAAGTCGAGTTTTATCCTAACGTATAGCCATGTTCATATGATCCTTTGAAACATGTGATCTCATTTAGCTAGGTTCAAGCAACTTAATGTCATTTTGACATGAGAAACTGTGCTAAGCCAACTTAGAGTGGTATCATAGGTCTTAACATAACAATTTTACCTTAATCTAGACGCTATGTCTACTGGTGAACCCGTCATGACGTATTTGGGTTGAGTTATGAAGTCGAGTTTTATCCTAACGTATAGCCATGTTCATATGATCCTTTGAAACATGTGATCTCATTTAGCTAGGTTCAAGCAACTTAATGTCATTTTGACATGAGAAACTGCGCTAAGCCTACTTAGAGTGGTATCATAGGTCTTAACATAACAATTTTACCTTAATCTAGACGCTATGTCTACTGGTGAACCCGTCATGACGTATTTTGGTTGAGTTATGAAGTCGAGTTTTATCCTAACGTATAGCCATGTTCATATGATCCTTTGAAACATGTGATCTCATTTAGCTAGGTTCAAGCAACTTAATGTCATTTTGACATGAGAAACTGTGCTAAGCCAACTTAGAGTGGTATCATAGGTCTTAACATAACAATTTTACCTTAATCTAGACGCTATGTCTACTGGTGAACCCGTCATGACGTATTTTGGTTGAGTTATGAAGTCGAGTTTTATCCTAACGTATAGCCATGTTCATATGATCCTTTGAAACATGTGATCTCATTTAGCTAGGTTCAAGCAACTTAATGTCATTTTGACATGAGAAACTGCGCTAAGCCTACTTAGAGTGGTATCATAGGTCTTAAAATAACAATTTTACCTTAATCTAGACGCTATGTCTACTGGTGAACCCGTCATGACGTATTTTGGTTGAGTTATGAAGTCGAGTTTTATCCTAACGTATCGCCATGTTCATATGATCCTTCTAAACATGTGATCTCATTTAGCTAGGTTCAAGCAACTTAATGTCATTTTGACATGAGAAAGTGTGCTAAGCCTACTTAGAGTGGTATCATAGGTCATAACATAACAATTTTACCTTAATCTAGACGCTATGTCTACTGGTGAACCCGTCATGAAGTATTTTGGTTGAGTTATGAAGTCGAATTTTATCCTAACGTATAGCCATGTTCATATGATCCTTCTAAACATGTGATCTCATTTAGCTAGGTTCAAGCAACTTAATGTCATTTTGACATGAGAAAGTGTGCTAATCCCACTTAGAGTGGTATCATAGGTCTTAACATAACAATTTTACCTTAATCTAGACGCTATGTCTACTGGTGAACCCGTCATGACGTATTTTGGTTGAGTTATGAAGTCGAGTTTTATCCTAACGTATAGCCATGTTCATATGATCCTTTGAAACATGTGATCTCATTTAGCTAGGTTCAAGCAACTTAATGTCATTTTGACATGAGAAAGTGTGCTAAGCCTACTTAGAGTGGTATCATAGGTCATAACATAACAATTTTACCTTAATCTAGACGCTATGTCTACTGGTGAACCCGTCATGAAGTATTTTGGTTGAGTTATGAAGTCGAATTTTATCCTAACGTATAGCCATGTTTATATGATCCTTCTAAACATGTGATCTCATTTAGCTAGGTTCAAGCAACTTAATGTCATTTTGACATGAGAAAGTGTGCTAAGCCCACTTAGAGTGGTATCGTAGGTCTTAACATAACCATTTTACCTTATTCTAGACACTATGTCTAATGGTGAACCCGTCATGAACTATTTTGGTTGAGCCATGAAGTCGAGTTTTATCCTAGCGTCTAGGCATGTTCAAATGATCCTTGTACACGTGTGATCTCTTTTAGCTAGATTCAAAGCAACGTAATGTCATTTTTCACATGAGAAAGTGTGCTAAGCCAACTTAGAGTGGTACCATAGGTCTTAACATAACAATTTTACCTTAATCTAGACGCTATGTCTACTGGTGAACCCGTCATGAACTATTTTGGTTGAGTTATGAAGTCGAGTTTTATCCTAAAGTATAGCCATGTTCATATGATCCTTCTAAACATGTGATCTCTTTTAGCTAGGTTCAAGCAACCTAATGTCATTTTGACATGAGAAAGAGTGCTAAGCCAACTTAGAGTGGTATCATAGGTCTTAACATAACAATTTTACCTTAATCTAGACGCTATGTCTACTGGTGAACCCGTCATGACGTATTTTGGTTGAGTTATGAAGTCGAGTTTTATCCTAACGTATAGCCATGTTCATATGATCCTTTGAAACATGTGATCTCATTTAGCTAGGTTCAAGCAACTTAATGTCATTTTGACATGAGAAACTGCGCTAAGCCTACTTAGAGTGGTATCATAGGTCTTAACATAACAATTTTACCTTAATCTAGACGCTATGTCTACTGGTGAACCCGTCATGACGTATTTTGGTTGAGTTATGAAGTCGAGTTTTATCCTAACGTATAGCCATGTTCATATGATCCTTCTAAACATGTGATCTCATTTAGCTAGGTTCAAGCAACTTAATGTCATTTTGACATGAGAAAGTGCGCTAAGCCCACTTAGAGTGGTATCATAGGTCTTAACATAACCATTTTACCTTATTCTAGACACTATGTCTAATGGTGAACCCGTCATGAACTATTTTGGTTGAGTCATGAAGTCGATTTTTATCCTAGCGTCTAGGCATGTTCATATGATCCTTGTACACGTGTGATCTCTTTTAGCTAGATTCAAAGCAACGTAATGTCATTTTTCACATGAGAAAGTGTGCTAAGCCAACTTAGAGTGGTACCATAGGTCTTAACATAACAATTTTACCTTAATCTAGACGCTATGTCTACTGGTGAACCCGTCATGAACTATTTTGGTTGAGTTATGAAGTCGAGTTTTATCCTAAAGTATAGCCATGTTCATATGATCCTTCTAAACATGTGATCTCTTTTAGCTAGGTTCAAGCAACCTAATGTCATTTTGACATGAGAAAGAGTGCTAAGCCAACTTAGAGTGGTATCATAGGTCTTAACATAACAATTTTACCTTAATCTAGACGCTATGTCTACTGGTGAACCCGTCATGAAGTATTTTGGTTGAGTTATGAAGTCGAATTTTATCCTAACGTATAGCCATGTTCATATGATCCTTCTAAACATGTGATCTCATTTAGCTAGGTTCAAGCAACTTAATGTCATTTTGACATGAGAAAGTGTGCTAATCCCACATAGAGTGGTATCATAGGTCTTAACATAACAATTTTACCTTAATCTAGACGCTATGTCTACTGGTGAACCCGTCATGACGTATTTTGGTTGAGTTATGAAGTCGAGTTTTATCCTAACGTATCGCCATGTTCATATGATCCTTCTAAACATGTGATCTCATTTAGCTAGGTTCAAGCAACTTAATGTCATTTTGACATGAGAAAGTGTGGTAAGCCTACTTAGAGTGGTATCATAGGTCATAACATAACAATTTTACCTTAATCTAGACGCTATGTCTACTGGTGAACCCGTCATGAAGTATTTTGGTTGAGTTATGAAGTCGAATTTTATCCTAACGTATAGCCATGTTCATATGATCCTTCTAAACATGTGATCTCATTTAGCTAGGTTCAAGCAACTTAATGTCATTTTGACATGAGAAAGTGTGCTAATCCCACTTAGAGTGGTATCATAGGTCTTAACATAACAATTTTACCTTAATCTGGACGCTATGTCTACTGGTGAACCCGTCATGACGTATTTTGGTTGAGTTATGAAGTCGAGTTTTATCCTAACGTATAGCCATGTTCATATGATCCTTTGAAACATGTGATCTCATTTAGCTAGGTTCAAGCAACTTAATGTCATTTTGACATGAGAAAGAGTGCTAAGCCAACTTAGAGTGGTATCATAGGTCTTAACATAACAATTTACCTTAATCTAGACGCTATGTCTACTGGTGAACCCGTCATGACGTATTTTGGTTGAGTTATGAAGTCGAGTTTTATCCTAACGTATCGCCATGTTCATATGATCCTTCTAAACATGTGATCTCATTTAGCTAGGTTCAAGCAACTTAATGTCATTTTGACATGAGAAAGTGTGCTAAGCCTACTTAGAGTGGTATCATAGGTCATAACATAACAATTTTACCTTAATCTAGACGCTATGTCTACTGGTGAAACCGTCATGAAGTATTTTGGTTGAGTTATGAAGTCGAATTTTATCCTAACGTATAGCCATGTTCATATGATCCTTCTAAACATGTGATCTCATTTAGCTAGGTTCAAGCAACTTAATGTCATTTTGACATGAGAAAGTGTGCTAAGCCTACTTAGAGTGGTATCATAGGTCATAACATAACAATTTTACCTTAATCTAGACGCTATGTCTACTGGTGAACCCGTCATGAAGTATTTTGGTTGAGTTATGAAGTCGAATTTTATCCTAACGTATAGCCATGTTCATATGATCCTTCTAAACATGTGATCTCATTTAGCTAGGTTCAAGCAACTTAATGTCATTTTGACATGAGAAAGTGTGCTAAGCCCACTTAGAGTGGTATCGTAGGTCTTAACATAACCATTTTACCTTATTCTAGACACTATGTCTAATGGTGAACCCGTCATGAACTATTTTGGTTGAGCCATGAAGTCGAGTTTTATCCTAGCGTCTAGGCATGTTCATATGATCCTTGTACACGTGTGATCTCTTTTAGCTAGATTCAAAGCAACGTAATGTCATTTTTCACATGAGAAAGTGTGCTAAGCCAACTTAGAGTGGTACCATAGGTCTTAACATAACAATTTTACCTTAATCTAGACGCTATGTCTACTGGTGAACCCGTCATGAACTATTTTGGTTGAGTTATGAAGTCGAGTTTTATCCTAAAGTATAGCCATGTTCATATGATCCTTCTAAACATGTGATCTCTTTTAGCTAGGTTCAAGCAACCTAATGTCATTTTGACATGAGAAAGAGTGCTAAGCCAACTTAGAGTGGTATCATAGGTCTTAACATAACAATTTTACCTTAATCTAGACGCTATGTCTACTGGTGAACCCGTCATGACGTATTTTGGTTGAGTTATGAAGTCGAGTTTTATCCTAACGTATAGCCATGTTCATATGATCCTTTGAAACATGTGATCTCATTTAGCTAGGTTCAAGCAACTTAATGTCATTTTGACATGAGAAACTGCGCTAAGCCTACTTAGAGTGGTATCATAGGTCTTAACATAACAATTTTACCTTAATCTAGACGCTATGTCTACTGGTGAACCCGTCATGACGTATTTTGGTTGAGTTATGAAGTCGAGTTTTATCCTAACGTATAGCCATGTTCATATGATCCTTCTAAACATGTGATCTCATTTAGCTAGGTTCAAGCAACTTAATGTCATTTTGACATGAGAAAGTGTGCTAAGCCCACTTAGAGTGGTATCGTAGGTCTTAACATAACCATTTTACCTTATTATAGACACTATGTCTAATGGTGAACCTGTCATGAACTATTTTGGTTGAGTCATGAAGTCGAGTTTTATCCTAGCGTCTAGGCATGTTCATATGATCCTTGTACACGTGTGATCTCTTTTAGCAAGATTCAAAGCAACGTAATGTCATTTTTCACATGAGAAAGTGTGCTAAGCCAACTTAGAGTGGTACCATAGGTCTTAACATAACAATTTTACCTTAATCTAGACGCTATGTCTACTGGTGAACCCGTCATGAACTATTTTGGTTGAGTTATGAAGTCTAGTTTGATCCTAACGTCTAGCCATGTTCATATGATCCTTCTACACATGTGATCTCATTTAACTAGGTTCAAGTAACGTAATGTCATTTTGACTTGAGAAACTGTGCTAAGCCTACTTAGAGTGGTATCATAGGTCATAACATAACAATTTTACCTTAATCTAGACGCTATGTCTACTGGTGAACCCGTCATGAAGTATTTTGGTTGAGTTATGAAGTCGAATTTTATCCTAACGTATAGCCATGTTCATATGATCCTTCTAAACATGTGATCTCATTTAGCTAGGTTCAAGCAACTTAATGTCATTTTGACATGAGAAAGTGTGCTAAGCCTACTTAGAGTGGTATCATAGGTCATAACATAACAATTTTACCTTAATCTAGACGCTATGTCTACTGGTGAACCCGTCATGAAGTATTTTGGTTGAGTTATGAAGTCGAATTTTATCCTAACGTATAGCCATGTTCATATGATCCTTCTAAACATGTGATCTCATTTAGCTAGGTTCAAGCAACTTAATGTCATTTTGACATGAGAAAGTGTGCTAAGCCCACTTAGAGTGGTATCGTAGGTCTTAACATAACCATTTTACCTTATTCTAGACACTATGTCTAATGGTGAACCCGTCATGAACTATTTTGGTTGAGCCATGAAGTCGAGTTTTATCCTAGCGTCTAGGCATGTTCATATGATCCTTGTACACGTGTGATCTCTTTTAGCTAGATTCAAAGCAACGTAATGTCATTTTTCACATGAGAAAGTGTGCTAAGCCAACTTAGAGTGGTACCATAGGTCTTAACATAACAATTTTACCTTAATCTAGACGCTATGTCTACCGGTGAACCCGTCATGAACTATTTTGGTTGAGTTATGAAGTCGAGTTTTATCCTAAAGTATAGCCATGTTCATATGATCCTTCTAAACATGTGATCTCTTTTAGCTAGGTTCAAGCAACCTAATGTCATTTTGACATGAGAAAGAGTGCTAAGCCAACTTAGAGTGGTATCATAGGTCTTAACATAACAATTTTACCTTAATCTAGACGCTATGTCTACTGGTGAACCCGTCATGACGTATTTTGGTTGAGTTATGAAGTCGAGTTTTATCCTAACGTATAGCCATGTTCATATGATCCTTTGAAACATGTGATCTCATTTAGCTAGGTTCAAGCAACTTAATGTCATTTTGACATGAGAAACTGCGCTAAGCCTACTTAGAGTGGTATCATAGGTCTTAACATAACAATTTTACCTTAATCTAGACGCTATGTCTACTGGTGAACCCGTCATGACGTATTTTGGTTGAGTTATGAAGTCGAGTTTTATCCTAACGTATAGCCATGTTCATATGATCCTTCTAAACATGTGATCTCATTTAGCTAGGTTCAAGCAACTTAATGTCATTTTGACATGAGAAAGTGCGCTAAGCCCACTTAGAGTGGTATCATAGGTCTTAACATAACCATTTTACCTTATTCTAGACACTATGTCTAATGGTGAACCCGTCATGAACTATTTTGGTTGAGTCATGAAGTCGATTTTTATCCTAGCGTCTAGGCATGTTCATATGATCCTTGTACACGTGTGATCTCTTTTAGCTAGATTCAAAGCAACGTAATGTCATTTTTCACATGAGAAAGTGTGCTAAGCCAACTTAGAGTGGTACCATAGGTCTTAACATAACAATTTTACCTTAATCTAGACGCTATGTCTACTGGTGAACCCGTCATGAACTATTTTGGTTGAGTTATGAAGTCGAGTTTTATCCTAAAGTATAGCCATGTTCATATGATCCTTCTAAACATGTGATCTCTTTTAGCTAGGTTCAAGCAACCTAATGTCATTTTGACATGAGAAAGAGTGCTAAGCCAACTTAGAGTGGTATCATAGGTCTTAACATAACAATTTTACCTTAATCTAGACGCTATGTCTACTGGTGAACCCGTCATGACGTATTTTGGTTGAGTTATGAAGTCGAGTTTTATCCTAACGTATTGCCATGTTCATATGATCCTTCTAAACATGTGATCTCATTTAGCTAGGTTCAAGCAACTTAATGTCATTTTGACATGAGAAAGTGTGCTAAGCCCACTTAGAGTGGTATCGTAGGTCTTAACATAACCATTTTACCTTATT
>JAKUCM010009026.1:0-19744 GCA_023374145.1 Lepidium sativum | reverse complement strand
AAGAAGAATCAATGCGTTACTATGATTTATGGGATGATCCAGCTAAATCTGATGAAATTTTTCTCAAATTAGCTGATCGTGCGAAAGCAGTTGATTCTCTTAAAGATCTCAAATACAAGGTTGTTTCAGTTGACTCTTGACATTTCTTTTTGTTTTTTGGTTTGCAAGGAATGTAATTTCTAATGGTGTTTGCTTTTTAGGCTGAAGAAGCTAAGCTAATCATGCAATTGGATGAGATGGATGCTATAGATTACAGTCTCTTTGAGCAAGCCTACGATTCATGCTTGATGTAAGCAGATCTTTGCATCACTATGAAATGTCTAAGCTCTTAGGGATCAATATGATGCTGAAGGCGCTTGTATGCTTATTAAATCTGGTTCTCAAGACACAAAATCTCAGGTTGGTTTCACCATTCACAAGGCATTTACTGTTTCCAACTCTTCCTATGTTTCTTATAGATGTACATACTTTTGCGAGGCTGTGCAGATATGGACGGAGCAAATAGTTAGTATGTACATCAAATGGGCGGAAAAGCTAGGAGGAAATGCAAGAGTGGCTGAGAAGTGTAGCTTCTTGAGCAATAAAAATGGCGTATATTGTGCCGCAATAGAGTTTGAATTCGATTTTGCTTACGGCTATCTCTTAGGTGAGCGAGGTGTGCACTGTCTCATCACAAGCTCCACTTCTAATGAGGTAAATACATAAATGAATTCACTGTCTTGTCCATTTTCTCCCTCGACAAAGAGTTCAAAGATGTTTTCTTTGTGTTAGGTATGTTCAGCCACTGTAGATATCATACCGTTGTTCCTGAGAGCATCTCCTGATTTTGAAGTAAAGGAAGATGATTTGATTGTAACGTATCCTGCAAAAGAGAATCAGAAACTAGCTGAGAATATGGTTCGTGTTCAACATATTCCTAGTGGAATAACAGTAGAATCATCAGGTATTCTTGAGTGCATTATACTTGAGTTTACTGCATTTTATGCAAGATTGTAATATAAGATTGTTGATGCAGGAGAAAGAAACCGGTTTGCAAATAGGATCAAAGCGATGAACCGGTTAAAGGCGAAGCTTCTTGTGATAGCAAAAGAGCAAAATCTTTCAGATGTAAATAAAATCAACAATAAGAACATTTTGGAACCATGGGAAGAAACCAGAAGATATGTCTCAAAGGGTCAGAAGACGGTGGTTGATACAAAAACCGGTTTAGAGATTGTAGACCTGAAATCGGTTTTGGATGGTAACATTGGGATACTTCTTGGAGCTCATATCAGCATGAGAAGATCAATTGATGCAATTTAGGCTAAATCAATTTGGCACTTTTTTTTTTTTTTTCTTGTATCTAAAGCAATAGTTGCTTGTGTTAGGCTGTTCAATTTGGTAAAATCGAATCGAACTGAAAACCGAATCAAACCGTATAGATATTATATTATCAAAACTATGGGATATATGATCTGGTAATAAACCGATTAAACCAAATAAAATCGTTTATTTATATTATTATAAGTTTTATGTATATATATATATATATTAGTTATATTATAATGTATATAGTTTTAATATAATAGTTTAGTAAAATAATTAAGCGTATAATATAATATTTACAAATTATTTATTAGTTTCAGATTTTTAGTTTAGGATTGATCTATTTATTTAAATTAACTTTTGTTTGTGTCTTCATGAAAATTTTACAAAATAGTTTTTATATGATAATTAATATTATTAATTCTAATTAACTCTTGTATTAATGTTATAGTGACTTTTAATTTATTAATAAATTATAAAGTACGAAATTATACCAAAAATCTGACAAAATTTAATTCAATTAAATAAATTTATGGTTTTTGGTATAAAGCCAATTAAACCAAAAATCGAGATTATCCAAACCAAACCAAACTATTATATATGATTTAAATATGATAGATATTTTTTATAAACTAAAAACTGTATAAACCAAGTCGAAATCTAGATTTAACATCCCTATTTGTATATAGCAGAATATGTGTGATTCTAACAATCATATCACCATAAGAATACCAAACACATTTTTTTCTCATAATCCAAGCTCCTATATGGCTATGTTTTAAATTGTTTCATATGACAATATACTTTTTATTTTATTTTTAATAATTAGATTGACGAAATCCAATTTCTACACATAATATAGTTTTAAGAAATATAATTTTAATAAAAAGTATTTTATAATAATTTAACTTTTTTTTGTCAGCAACTAACATTTACATTTACAAGATTTGATTCATAACCTAAATTTTTAATAATAATATTATAAGATTTAAACTTAATATTTTATATCTAGCTAAATTAGAATCAAACTAGTTAGAGCATCCATTTACTGACTTTTATCTTTTATCTAAAAATTGAATTTGAGTTTTAGCGGTGATTCGAATTAGTGACATATAAGGCATATTTGATGGAATATTTTCGGGTCAAATTTGTCAGATTATGGAGGTATTGATTGGCCTAAATAAATTAGATTTTGGCAGAACCCTTTTTTTTCTGGGTCTGATTTCGCAGAAGTTGTTATATATGTAGTAGAGTTTGGCAAAAACTTATAGTCAAATATCGTAGATTAGTATATCTAACTACTTTACGTTATAAAATTAAATGCATGTCCTTAGCTTACTTCAGCAATAAATGCTTTTAGGAGTCGTTTTCAATGGTAAAAAAGGGTCAATTTGTAATCTATAAACCCAAATCCATACAGAAACTATCTGAGTTTTTTTACTCGGGTGTTTTGGATATTCAATTAATAACTTTGTCATTAAGAGAAGGATTAAAAAAAAAAAAAATCTTGTTATTTATAAGACAGTTGTCAATAAAACAAGAAATAAATTGATTAAATAGGAAGAAAATAAGAAGAATTGCCAACTGACAAACGGCTTTCAAATTCTTTTCAGTTTCAACTTCGTCTCCCTCTCATCA
Organism: Lepidium sativum; assembly: GCA_023374145.1. NCBI lineage: Eukaryota > Viridiplantae > Streptophyta > Magnoliopsida > Brassicales > Brassicaceae > Lepidium > Lepidium sativum. Next base: position 16,801 of record JAKUCM010009026.1, on the reverse strand, counting down.
CCATCTCTATATATACACATTTCCATACACAAACCCTCATATTAATTTCATATGTAGTGTGTATCTATATCTTCTTCGATTCCTCTGGCGTTTTTCTCACATGGCGGGTCTTTACTCCTCATCGAAGCCCATTGTGTCTGTTTCTTCTTCTTCTACAACTTCATCACCATCATCTTCCTCACGTCTTTACTGCCTTCTGACCCTCCTTCCTCTCTCCCTCGTTTTTTTTCCTTCATTCTTCAATGGCGTGGCGGACTTGACGACCCTGTTACGCATTGGTCTACGGATGATCATGAGTTCCCTGGAATGGCGACAATCCATCAGAAACGGTCATTACCTCGCTCAGGTTCTGATTCTGCTTGCGCTGATCTTCTACGTCACAGCAGTTCCCCTTCGTTTCCCTATTACCGTGACTGGAAATTTGACTACCAGTCCGATCTGAGACCTAGGGTGAGCCCTTCGTGATTTAATTTGGGTTTTCTGATTCAATGCTTCTTTGGTTACATTTGATTTCCGTATATTGTTGATCGTTGTTTTGTGGTTAATTGTGATGGGTTTACGATCGCAAGAATTTGAATGTAGATTTCTTGAGTCACTAGGCTCAGTCCGAATTTGAGCCTAATTTCTAAAACCATTACAGTCAATCGGGTTTGATCAAATGTCCACGCCTAATTGCAATAAACTTATTTTTGAAATCTTCCAGCTAGACTGAAGTAAAATCTCTGGTACTTGTCACTATCCTGAGAATTGATTTGAATCTTGCGGAAAAACGTTGTGATATTTAATCTGTTTTACGGAAAGATGCTGACTTTGGTGCAAATATGTGTTTTTTGTTTTCTCTTTTCTAATGCTAGATATGCATTACAACAAGCACTTCTGCTGGCTTAGAGCAAACACTGCCATGGACTTTCTTTCACAAAGTTATTGGAGTTTCAGCATTTTATCTATTTGTTGAGGGGAAGGCTGCATCCCCAAATGTATCTCGAGTTTTGGAGGCCATCCCTGTAAGCTCTGGAACTTTTGTCTGATCTGTTGATTTGTTTTTGTGTAAGCATGTTTTCCTTTTGTCACTTCTTATAGCCAATGCGGTTTCATTTGCAGGGTGTAAAAGTTATACACAGGACAAAAGAATTAGAAGAACAGCAGGCTAAAAGGTATTCCTGTCTGTATTGTTGTGGATATCTGTGGCTTTGTTTTTGATGAAATGGTTGCAAAGAAGTTCTTCCATGGAAAATCATATTCCATTTCAAGTGTAGAGAAGGTCTCATTTCGTGGTATATAGTGGTATTAAATACTGGAGGGTCTGGCTTCCTTGGAATGACATTAATTTGAGTTAGAAAAGATTTGATTAAGGATATTATTGGGCTTTCATTGTGAGTGTAGTGTCACTTTTATAGCTCGGGCTTTATTTCACTTATATATCCACTTTTATAGCTCGGGATATGGAATGAGACTTGGCTGGCGAACTTCTTTTACAAACCGTGTAACCACGAATTATTCGTGAAACAGTCCTTGAACATGGAAATGGCAATCAGCATGGCTCAGGTATCTGCTACATCTTTCATAGTTGAATACGCCATGTGTACTCAGTAAATAAAGTAAAACAAAATGCAAACTGTCTCTCAAAGCCATATGTTTGTGTTATGCGGTGTATTTAGGACGCTGGTATGGAATGGATAACTCATATTGACACTGACGAGCTTATACATCCTTCTGGAAACCATGAGTATTCTTTACGGACATTGCTGGGAAATATTTCTGCAAATGTGGATATGGTTATCTTTCCAAATTATGTGAGTCGTACAGGAGATGTGATTTCTATATTTATACTGAATAAAGCTTTTTCCCGGTTCTCAACATTGTCCTTGTTTCAGGAGAGTAGCATTGAGCGAGATGATATCAAGGAACCTTTCAGTGAGGTACATTATATATCATCTTCTTTTCCATCTGAAGCTATCTTGGCCCCATGAAAAATTGATAACATAATTGCGGACCCATCATGGAGACATGATTATTTCTATAGCTCTAAGAAACACTACACTTTTCTCATTCTATTGTAGGTATCAATGTTCAAGAAGAATTTTGACCATCTTCCCAGAGATGTTTACTTTGGAAGCTATAAAGAGGCCACACGGGGAAACCCAAACTATTTCCTAACCTATGGAAATGGGAAATCTGCTGCCCGTATTCAGGACCATCTTCGTTCCAATGGTGCTCATCGATGGCACAACTACAAGAAGAGTCCAAAGTCTGCTCTTTTCTCATTGGCTTAGACAACAATCATTTGACACTTTGTTCCTGGCATTGCTTTCCCCTGCATCCTAATGTTAGATCATAGTGTAGAAGCTTCTTCTGCTTTGTAATGGGCATGCACTAAGCCTGTGGAGTTCAATCGTTTGGGAGAGGAGGGGGGGTTGACTATTTTGTGATTTATACATGTTTTCTTTTTGACAGTGAGGTTAAACTAGAAGAAGCTGCCGTGCTGCACTACACTTATACCAAATTTTCAGATCTTACTTCGAGACGTGACCGTTGTGGCTGTAAGCCCAGTAAAGTGGATGTCAAGAGATGTTTCATGCTGGAGTTTGACAGAGCTGTGAGTGGAGCTTTATATTTTGTCCTTTCCTTTCATGCATATTATTCTGAAGATATAGAGTCACAGCTCTTGACCATCACGTACAGGCATTTATTATTGCTTCAACCGCAAATTCAGAGCAAATGCTACAATGGTATCAATATATATTTCAATTTCATCACTATTCTTTATCCAATTTTCCCTTCTGCTATCTAATTAGCTTGACTTATACAGGTACATAGAGCATGTCGTGTGGAGAGACGACAAATTGAAGTTGAAACTTCTTAGGAAGGGAATTCTGACCCGCATTTATGCGCCCATGGTTAGTTACCCCAAACCCGGACCACGTTCTTTATTTAACATGATCGATAAATGTTTGGTTTTCCACAAGCTATCATCTCTTACAGGTTATAATTCAAGAGCTAAGAGAAGCTGGAGTTTTCAGCTCCGTGATAACCGCAGCTCACAAGTCTATCTCGTACAACTCCTCAACTACTGATTCGACATCAAGCATTACCCGAGAATCATCTCAGGTAACTGGTAGGAGGAAGGTGTTGGAATTCCATCTTGATCTTGATGGTGAATCTCAAGCAGCAGTACCACCACAGTCTCCTCCAGGTTTGGAAGCAACCCAGATGGAACCCTAATCTGAGATGTGTATACAAAGAGTAGGATGCATGAACAGTTTTGAACCTGAGCTCTAGTGTACATTTAGGAAAGATTTCGTATAGGTTATATACACACAGATGAAGAGGAATAACAAATAGCAGGCTTCCATTATATGTACCATGCAGAATATTTGATCATCTTAAGGATTCTAGTACTTCAAATACAAATTCACTACCTCCTTGATCTATATACTGGTTATTTTTTTGTCTCTGTTATCTTTATACGAACATGGATCCTTAGCATTACTCATTTGTGTATGTACAAAATTTTAGTTTGGACTATTGATTGGTCCTTTTTTTTTATCTCGATAGCTGGATCGATAAAGATCATACTCCAAACTAAATCTTTCTTTGTAGATAGCAGAATTTGGAGTCGAACTTTAGTAGTAGTAAATAGGGAGAACGATCTATTTCTACCTACGAATTTTGATATAGCCCCAATAACACCTTAATTTTCAAATTTTTATGTCTAATTAAAATTTATCATCAGTTTCATGTGCAATTAGATTGAGATTCAAATTTGAAGTGTTATTGGTGCGATATCAAAGTTCCGAGGTAGAAATAAATCATCCTCTGCAAAAATGAACCTTTAACCGGTAGAATATAAAAATGTTTAAATCAGTGACTGTAGAATAAAATAGTTTTAGCTTTCAAAAGTTGGATCTGGTAAATAATTATGTATGGTTTACTCTTCTATTCTATATTGCTTCTCTAGTTGTCTTCTTTCTTATATTTAACTCTGACGTCATTTGATACATAATCAAATTTAAAAAATCGAAAATTTTGGAGAAAAGATCCGAGAAGGACGAAATGAAGAAATTGAAATATGCTATATCCACAATTATCTGTGTACCCATTTCTTTTAGTGAAATGGTTGGACCAAAATGCCCTTCAACATCAATTTTTTTTTTTGTATTTTTTTTTTCTTCTAATTTATTTTAATTTTGCAATAAATTGTAGCTAACGACTCACCATACTTGTGGGTCTTGCCACCGTCGTGTAGGATTTCTGATGGCCGACGCCGCGTGAGAGAATCAGCGGTCCCTGCTGCTGCGAAGGGGGAGATAACCGCTGTCAAATATTAGGGTTTACATCACCATCAAAATCAAAATGACAAAATTGAGTACTAATTATTTGGAATTTAGTTCTAGGTCAATTTGGACTTTATATTTGGGTCGATTTGGAGTTTAATTTGGTAAAAATTGATTTTAGAGTCTCAATTATAGTGCATTTGAGATTTCTTGGTCAATTTGGATGTTAATTTTGGCAACAAATGTGAATGAAATGTAGTATACAAAGTAGAAGTAGTAGTAGTTTTACTAAACTTAGAAATGTAGTGTAGTAAGTAAAACTAGTAAAAGTATTACTAGTAGTGTTTGTGTTTTTTTGGGTATTTGTTGGTGATTGAAGAATAAAATCCACATTACGTATGGATTAATATAACATATAAAATCTGATTGAAGATAAGATATAGATCAATACTATTCACATAACATAGATAAATAATATGACATATAAATTCACATAACATATAAATCCACATAACATATGGAGTCACACATAAACATCATCTAAAGTAGTATCAATGAGAAATGGATGTTTACGGAGCAAATGTTGCCCACCTTTCTACAACATTCCAATTGAGATAGTTACGAAGAAAATCTTTGTGTCCTCGGAGTACCAATCCGGTATGTACGACACTTCATTGGTAGCTACTTCATTCCACCAACTCCTACCATACCGTTCATATTGCTTCCAAGGAGGTTGTCCTGTAAGCATCTCCAAAATTGTGCATTCAAATGCCCAAATATCAACTACAAAGTCGAGCGTCCCAAATCTTATTAGCTCCAGAGTTTTGTACATCTTATCTCTCGATTTATGAGCCAATCAGTGTCAGTATGGCTTCGTTGAATCAACATCCACTGCTGAACCAAAGTTTACAATTATAGACATATACTCATACCTTCTCCATCCACTAAAGGCAAGGCGTTGGAGTATATTTGTGGGGTTAATGTAACAATTCAATATGTTATTGTCGTGTACATATTCAATCCCTTGGAGAATATCTTTGACAATTTCTCTGACTTATGACACACACAATCCTCTAGGAAATCTTTTGCGATTTTTTTCTTTAAGATTTCCACCAGATACGTAATCAAAGATAAGATTATGATTTGATATATCAGAATCAAACTCATTACGAGCTTTCTCGTATCCGTGAGACTGGATAACATACGTAGAATTAACACGTATTAACATGCGCTCTTTTTCAAAGAGAGTTTCCTCTTGCGAGATCTCAACATATTTCATCGCCCTCTTCTCATGATTTTCATATTTCCGTGTTGCAAGATACATAGTAGACATAGTGCCTCTTCCAAGTACCTTTCCCCTCACCCAGTCCGAAGGATATGGCCGTTCTGGATCACAAGGAGGCCATGTTTGCAACAGAGCTTTGTCGGAGTATGCTTAGTTTTGTTTGAAGCAAAAGATAGAGAAGTGTATAGAGTAGAAGTAAAAGATGGAATTTGTTGAGAATGATTGCTTGAAGATGCGTGGGGAACTATATAAGTAATGAAGAATCGCATCCTTGTGTCAGAATCATGTCTTTAAGAATGAATTTGTGTCCGTAAAAGAGTTGAAGAAGAGGAAGAGTTTTTTTTTTCTCGGGAAAAATAGTAGAGAAAGTGTAAGAGTCGCGTCTAATAGAAACTATAGCATCTGACAATTAGTTAGTTTTTTCCACGTAAGACGCCACGCCATGTTACATGATACAAATAAGTTGTTACTATGAGGAGCCCCTTACTAAGAATAGCCCTATATGAATACTTACTATCAATACAAAATTTAGGAATTATGAAATAGTTAAGTTTAGTTAAGTTATTATATAACAATAATGAGAAGAAAGATACAAAATGAAACTAATAAAATATAAAATATATAGAATATAAAATATAAAATACATAAAGTTCTTATGAAACAATATAATCTATATAACATACATCATAAATTATTTAAATTAATAATTTATAAATTAATATACACTAAAAATATCCATATAATAATATAATTTTATGGTCCCAAATTAAATTTTTGGTTCAATTAATATACCGATAAATTAATAATCTCTATAAATTAATAAAAACATATTATTTTAATGTAGTCCTAATATTATTAATTTATAGAGGCTTAAGTGTATCTCCTATACTTTTAAGGTTACTTTGTAGATAATACCAAACGTAGGAGAAATATATTGTATCATAGTTGCCTTATCTGGTATTAGAATGTGATATACTATATAACCAAATAAATCAAATTTCAACCATATGTAAAATTAGATTTTATGAAAATTCGACAAAATAACATTATTTGTAATTTCTGTAAAACCATATACCAAGTATAATTGCATGCATTTTCGTTTCAAATTTTTTTTCCGTTAGCGCTTATTTCAATTTTTGCAAAATTATTGCTTCTCTTTATAAGCTCTATATTTCTCTTTCCTTGCCATTTGACTAAAAGATTTCTCTCTCTACATTCTTCTCCTCTCAATATAAATACGAGTTTAAACCTTCGAAATTAGTTATGGGGAAATTGAAAGATTTATTACAATACCATGTCAATTTCTCAAAATATAAAGCGTCTACTTCCGGCTTCAATTGAGACTGTCTAATAGGAGAGACTCCAAAAACGAGCGTTCGCCGCTTGTTCTCTTGCTGGTTTCGTAACTGGTTTTGAACCTTTGTCACCTTATGCTTTGTCACCCTCTGTTTTCTCACCCTCTGATTTTTCAGCCTTAGAAGACTCGTGAGCACCAATATCAGATGGGTCGGCCTCAAAAGACTCGTGAGCACCAATGTCATCTACTTCAACACCAATAGCCTATAATTGGACAATATAATTAGTTGTACAATTTAAAAATAATTACATGATGTACACTAGTCTCACATGTTCTAACAATGATACTCTTTTTTTCAACTTATCCATTTGTTTTTTCATTTTCTTCATCTCTTCTTCTATAGACTGCATACAAGCAACCAAGTCCTTATTGTTAATCAATGAAGAAGGTGACTTGAGAATCAATGCATGGGCATTATGCTGAAAAAGTCGTTGGGAGAAAAATATCACATGTGAAGGCCAACAAAAAGATCTCATGTGATGCACAGAAAGCCGTTAGGACCAGTCCATTTCTGCCTCGAGACGCGACCCGTGATCTGATCATCTTGGGATCTGTGACCCGAGACCTGAGAGTTTCCTCTTTAGTCTTCTACTTTACATTGTTTATATAAATCTTTTGTACTCTTTTGACATATGTTGCTTTTTTAGCCTAGCTTATAAATATGTATCTCATGTAAATGAATAAATTAAGAAATAGAAAACTCATCTCTCTCAACTCACCAACGACTTCAATCTCTCAATTCTCTCATCTTAACTAAATCTCTCTAAACTTACATGGTATCAGAGCTTTAAGTCTCTTGGAAACCTTAATATTCCGCTAAATCTTTTTCTTTCTTTCTTGTTATCTCTTTCTCAAATCTCCATTGTTGTGCTTGAAAAAGCTTTGCTATTAGCTGTTGGGTAATATAGTATTCCTTTGCGATTTATTAATGGATAAATTTAAGAGCGTTGGGGTTGATGTGACTCTTAAAGGAGTCAACTACTTGCTATGGTCTAGGACTGTGAAAACCGTGTTGAGTGATTGTGGACTTTGGGACCATGTTGAAGAAGGAGCTCCAAAGAAGGTGGTCAGTATGTTGGCAAGGAAAAGGAAGGTGAAGCTAGAGTGATGGTAGCGGTTGATGAAGAAAAGGACAAGTGGTATCAAGATGACCAAGTGCCGCTTGCACTCATTCAAAGCTCCCTAGATCCGACTATTCATGAAGCTTACTCTTATTGTGAGAATGCCAAGAACTTGTGGGACACCCTCAAAAAGATGTATGGAAATCTATCCAATCTTAGCCGTGTGTATGAGGTCAAGAAGGCCCCAATGACTTAAACCAATAAGAAATGGATTTCACTAAATGGTTCGGGATTTATAGATCCCTTTGGCCGAGCTTGAGATGCTAAGGCCTCCAACTCGAGTAGTAGTGTAGTGTAGAGAATGATGTGTTGTGGTATGCCCGCTTGGGTTATCCACATTGTAGAGCTTTGAACTTATTATTGCCTAGTGTTTCTTTTAAGAATGATAATTATGAAGCTTGTATTATTGGGAAACATTGTAAAACGGTGTTTTCTAAGTCTTCAACTATGATAATTGTTTTAATCTTATTCATTCTGATATGTGGACTTCATCGTGTGAATCTAGAGAAAATCATAAATATTTTGTTACATTTATAGATGAAAGATTGAAATACACATGGTTACCATTATTTCCTAGTAAATATCGAGTTCTTGAAGCATTTACTAACTTTCAAAATTATATTTTGACTCAATATAATGCAAAAATCAAGATCCTTAGATTTGACATTGGAGGAGAATATAAAAATCATGCATTCAAACAAAATCTTGTCAAGTATGGTATCTTACATCAAACGGCTTGCCCTTATACACCTCAACAAAATGGTGTATCCGAGAGGAAGAATATACATCTTATGGAGGTTTCTAGATTAATAATGTTCCATGCCAATGTACCAAATATGTTTTGGAGTGATGATGTGGTCTCCGCTTGATATCTCATTAACCGCATACCTACTACAATGCTTCATGACATGTCTCCATTTAAGGTAATCAACAACTCCGAGCCTTATACTAAACACTTACGGGTATTTGGGTGTATGTGTTTTGTTTTTAACCAAGGAGGACCGAGGAACAAACTTGATGCTAAGAGTATGAGAGGCATGTTCATTGGGTATTCAATTACCCAAAAGGGGTACAAATGCTACATGCCCGAGTTAAGATGTGTGCTTGTATCAAGAGAGGTCAAGTTCATAGAAGACAAATGATACTATAAATAAAAAGATTGGAAAAGACTTGTCTACCAATACTTCCACCCGAGCCTTGAGTCTCGTATGCTTCTTTAGAAGCTCGGTATTGGAGAAATGGTTTCAAGCACGGAAAGTCTGAGGCCAAGTCATGAAGTAGACAATATCTCTAGGAGGGACCATGAGAATGAGGTCCCAAGTAAGGAACAAGTCTCGATAAGTCCCACTCTAGAGAGTTCAACTTTGGTCGAGCAAGTGTAGACACATACTTGGAGGAATTTAGACAAGCCTCCAATGGTGAGGAAACCATGGAAGTAATGGAACAACCACCAACCCTAAGAAGGAGTCAACGAGTGCAAAGCATTGCAATGGTTCCAGAAAATTGTGAGGCCGTGGACACTCATGAGCAATTCGTCCTTAGAAGGATTCAAAAGCTAAGGAATTCAACCACCAACCTTAGTATCTACTACAACAAAATTCCCGAGACTCATCCAAGCCAAGTGGCATGCGACTTAGTGGAAGTTCCACAAGCTAACTAAGCCTTTATCACCCAACTCGATCAAGAATTTGTGCCAAATACCTATGAGAAGGCTAGAGAACACAAAGTATGATGTGATGCGGTTAGTAATGAACATGGTGCCATGGATAAGAACCATACTTGGGATGAGGCCGAGTTACCTCATGGAAAGATGAATGGGAAGTCTCAGTGGATCTTTACAATAAAGTATCAGAGTGATGGTGCAATTGAAAGGCACAAGGCTAGACTACCATGACACCTTTGCTCCGGTAGCCAAACTACATATGTTACATGTTGTATTATCTCTAGTTACTGACCTTGATTGAGATTTCTAGTAAACAGATGTCAAAAATGCATTCCTACAAGGCGAACTTAACGATGAGGTTTCTAGCCAATGAATGTCAAGAATGCATTCCTACAAGACAAACTTGAAGATGTTTTGCAGCTTAGGAAAGCCATCTATGAACTCAAGTAATCACCAAGGATGTGGTATCACAAGCTAAGTCATAGCTTGAAGGATCATGGGTTTAGAAAATCGGAAGCTGATCATACCGTAATCATGAGCCAAGGTATGAATGGTATTGTAGTTATCCTTATTTATGTATATAACATTATCATCACCGTGTGTGACAAGTATGGCATCAAAGTTATCAAGGAACAGCTTAAATCCGTGTTTGATATTAAAGATTTTGGAGAAATAAAATACTTCATTGGTATTGAAATGTGTCGTTCCAAAGAAGGCCTCTTCTTGTCTCAAAAGAATTATACTCTTGACCTTTTGAATGAGTGTGCTGTAGGTAATAAAACAGCTAAGACTCCTCTTGAGGATGCCTACAAAGCAACATGCAATAGGGAGAATGAAGAAGAACCATTTGAGAATAATCATCTATATCGGAGGATGGTTGGAAAGTAGATTTATCTTACAATCAGAAGACCAAACTTGTGCTATGCGGTGAATCAAGTGAGCCAATATATGCAAACACCCAAAGTGTGCCATTGGGAAATGGTGAACCAGATCCTTATATATATCTCAAAGGAACTCTGGAACAAGGCATATGGATGGGTCGGAATGAGAACACAACCATTGTGGGGGTATTGTGATGCATATTAAGCTGGAGATAAACAAGGCCGCAAGTCAACTACCGGGTATTGTACGTTCCTTCGAGGTAACCTAGTCACTTGGAAGAGAAAGAAGCAAAAATGGTGTCATGCTCTGGTGCGGAAACCGAGTATAGAGCAATGAGAAAGCTAACAGAGGAACTCATATGGTTGAAGGCATTGCTTAAAGACTTGGAATTGAAACTCAAGAACCAATAATGCATTGTGATAACCAAGCCGCCATACACATTGCATCCAACTCGGTATTCCATGAGAGAACAAAGAATATTGAAGTGGATTGCCACAAAGTCTGAGAAAAGGTGTAGCAAGGTGTAATCTTACCGTTTTACACAAAGGAGTTTGGATCAAATTGCGAACATTTTCATTAAAACCGTAAGCTCAAAGGTGTGTGAGTTTGTGTACTCAAAGCTTGGGCTTAGTGATTTGCCCAAGCTGTGATAATGACCCACACTCTTTTTTTCCTTAGATCATTTTTCCCAATTGGGTTTTCCACTAAGGTTTCTAATGAGGTGGTGAGTTACAACATTCAGCTTGATCCTAATAACTTAGATATTCAAGTTTGACGGGGAGTGTTAATCAAAGAACCGAGATCTTGAGTGTCAATCAAGGAAGAATGTGACTTAAGAAACAGGCACTTGAGCGTTATGCTGAAAGAGCCGTTGGGACCAGTCCTTTTCTCCCTCAAGAAGTGCGACCCATGATCTGGTCGTCTTGGGATGTGCGACCCAAGATCCGAGACTTTCCTCTTTAGTCTTCTACTTTACATTGTTATATAATTCTTTTGTACTCTTTTGGCATATATTTCCCTAGTAACTTAGCTTATAATTATGTATCTCATGTAAATGAATAAATAAGAAAGAGAAAACTCTTCTTCTCAATCTCTCTCAACTCACCAACGACATCAATCTCTCGTTTCTCTCATCTTAATACTCTAAATCTCTCTAAACTTACAGTTAATAGTGGTGATTTCTCACCGGTTTCGTGGGCCTTGGTTATCAGTGGGGGCTTCTCGCGTTTGTATATTTCCATCGTACATATCATCAAGTGTTATTGTCTTACCCAAGCGAAGCCGGTGCATCCAATTGTCCACAAATAGGATCATTCCTATGTGCCTCCTTAGGCTCTTTAAATATGACAACTAGCATCTTTTTTTCTTCATCTGACTGTGTTGGGAGTACACTAGCAATGACCTATACAACAAAAAAATTAACACACTATCATTAGTATAACTACTCGTATTATTATTATGAAATGAGTATAGCTTGTATCTCTAAACCCTTAATATTACTATGAAAAAAGTATATCTCGTATACTTAGACATTATTACTATGAAATAAGTATAACTAGTATAACTACTCGTATTATTATTATGAAATGAGTATAACTTGTATCTCTAAACCCTTAATATTACTATGAAAAAGTATATCTCGTATACTTAGACATTATTACTATGAAATAAGTATAACTAGTATAACTACCCGTATTATTACTAACATTAGTATCACCGAGAAAATGGTTAATGTCATTATGACTATATCCTCTCGCACCCGACTTCTTCTTGGACTTAGTCCGGCACATCCTTAGACAGTCTGAACTTGTGTCTAGAAGGACTTCTCGACAATTAGTACTTAGATCCTTGATTGCCTCAAACGCCCACAATTAAGCACAAATTTGGGACAATACGTTAATTCACTATTAACATAACACACAAACACACAAGTTCACTTTTAACTCACTTCCAAAGAAATAACGAATCTGGGAATCGGCTAGAGGTCACCTTTAACTTGTCCACAAAATGTGATATCGTATGATTGATCTCATATAGCATGTGTTCGAAGGTCCATCTCCCCCCAAAAAAGTCATGGCAGAAAGTCTGATCATCCACTGCTCTCAATAAAAATGGCTTGACACGAGTTGCATCTTTTCCAACCTTTGTCAGAGCGTCAAGAATACTGCATATGAAATACAAGAAAAGCATCTTCAGTCGATCATTCGTACGGTCATGTTTCAATTTATGTAGTTTCTTTTTGATGTCTTGTAGTCTGATGGATTTGAGAACCCTAAACCGTCTTTTCTAAAACATGTCGCTGCCAGCAGTTCATTCATAATTCAGGTTCTCATACTGCTTTCTAGTTAAGACCAAATATCAATGCGTGCTCCCTCAGGCTGTAGTGGATCAGAGTGCCATAGAAAACAAACCACACTTCTTTTGTTGTGCTTGAACCAATCTCTCTCAGAAGGTCTCAACGGATGTCTCAAAGTATTAAAGAAATCCAGAATCTGCGGGATATAGCACCACGTTGATATCTTTATCTTATTCTTGTACTAATCCGGCATGAAGTGCATTCCGTCTGGTACTTGTGCAATCGGTCCATCATCCCGTTCTTGTGGGTTTGCTCGTACTTTCTACAACATAAAATAAAGTAATATTACTTTGTTATACAATAGAACCACAACTAAATATAGGCAAATTAAATACAATGGATACACAATTGAATAAACATGCACAATAGAATTCTTACCACTGAGTCTTCTTACTTTTATTCTACGAGATTTTCATCATATCGAGTTTCTTCGTCTACAAGATTTTCATCTTCAACATTATCATAATTCCCACCACCATCATTTTCAGTTTCATCTTCATGAGTTTCTTCCTCAAGATTCAAAACACTCTCATCATTCTTAGCATCGTCATTCACAACATCCTCAACATTCTCATCAAAGTCATTACCCTATATATATCCTGATCTTTTCCTCCAACATTCTCACCATCGTCATTATCCTCTCTCCCAACATTCTTATCAATCCCACCATCCTTCTCGATGTTTGTTTCCTAAACATTCTCATCTTTTCGATAAACCATTTGCCATACTGTCCTTGATCCCAATCTAACACTCTCTTTCATACCTTCTCTACCTTTTCCTGTTATTTGAGGGCTGCTAACCATAACAAGTGAAACTCGACCTACTTCAAGCAGCTTAACAAATGGATTTCGAGCTAACCTTGGTATTCAATCCTTTGCCACTTACGACATCCTCGGCCCACCTCAAAAAATAAATTTCGAGGTGGACTGTCTTATTCATTCCTTTCCCGCTTATGACTTTGTTTGCCTCTGCCTCTGCCTCTGCATGTACTTCCACCGCCTCTGGTCTTTACCATCGTTTCAAGTACAACTCCTTGCAACATAATGGGAGATAATAACGGATTATAAAATCGAGTAACCAAAATTGAGAAAGGAAGTTTTACTCCAGTATTACAGATGACTTGCCTTTACGATTTTGTTGATGGATGAATATGGTCCCGTCTCGAGCGATAAAAAACGAGAGAAATTTTGAATTTTGGCAATTTTTTACAGGTATATCAAGAAAGAGAAGGTTTGTGGAGATCTGATTGTTTCCCTAATCAATTCGCGCAGGCGGGGTTAAACCCATGTTTTCAATGTAATATACAAGATTTATTAAGGTCACTTTCGTCAATTGATTACTTTTTGATTTATTTTTAATTGTCACTAATTTTCGTTTTTATTCTCTTCGTTTTATTCTGAGATTATGGTCATGACTGGTACATGTAGAATGATGTGGAATAGTGAAATTTTTGTATTCCATACCATTTTGTTACCAGTTCAATTTGAAGAAAATGTTGAGGAATTGTTACTTTTTCATTGGTGAAGAATTATTTAACTTTTTTACCTTTTTCATTTGTTAGTTTTTATTAGCCTTGGGCATTCGGTTCTTCGGTTCGGTTCGGTTTAGCTATTTCGATTTTTGATTTTTTCGGTCTTGAAAATGTGGTAACAATGGGTACTTATTAAAATTTGGTTTGGTTCAATTTCGGTTCCAGTTCTTTTGGTTCTTAATATAAAATAACCAACAAATTCTTATTAAAATTTGATTTTATTTTGGTTCACACACCTCTATCTAATTTTTGTAAAACAAAAACAAATCATAGAAAAACCATATATTAATTATAAAAATTGAATATTTTAGTTTTTTTAAATAATTTTGGTTCATATTGAAGTTTGGATTTATAATTTCAATTTTAGATATTTGGGTTAATAAATTATATATAAATAATTATTTTTAAATATATAATTGTACTTTGCTTCTTTCGAATAATTTTTCAGTTCTCGGTTCTGTATCTATTCAGTTCTAATTTTCATTGGTTTTTAAATTTAAGAACCGTTCCCTTATTTACTGAGTTTCGATTTAGTTTGATTTCTTATGTTTTGGGTCAGTTTGGTTTGGTATTTTGGTTGCAGTTATTTTGCACGAACCTAGTTTTTATGCATGTACGTTTTTTAAAATCCATTATTTTCCTTTGTTTTAAATCATGTTTTCTTTTTATTTTCGCATGTATTTTTTAAAAAAGAATTTTTTTCATGCATGTAACTAGACGCTAGTTATAAATATTATAATTTATTAAAAAACTGAAAATATTATTTTATGTAAAACCAATTTGATTTAAAGAGCTAATTGGTGATAATTTACACTAACAAACAATACCACAAGGTTTATATTAATTAATGGGGCCTTTAATTAGTTAATATTTCAAATAAAATATGTAACTAGTCATGAATAATAAATAAAATATATTATTATAATTATAAGTAAATTAAATTATATAATCTATAGTAATAAAAGCAAGGTTTTGAGACCTCTTAAGCCATCCAACTCATCTTTCTCAAACTTCTATCTTTTTGCCACATCACTCCTATCTTTTTGTCACATGAGCATTTGTTTTAGAAATTTTTTATTTTTTTAATAAAAAAAAATCAAAGGACAATTATTATTTACTTAATCACATTACTTACTATAATATGGACATTCAAAAGTCTCACATCAAATTAAGTTATATTATGTTGTAATTTTATACTAAACCAATATATTGGTTAGAAGTAATTAATCACATTACTTACTATAATATGGACATTCAAATGTCTCACATCAAATTAAGTTATATTATGTTGTAATCTATACTAAAACCAATATATTGATTAGAAGTATAATATATTGTATCGTATGGCCAAAATTATTAGAAGAGTTATCTAAATTACCAAACAAAAAAGAATACGATTCTTTTAAAAAATATGAAAAAATATTTTTTTACTTAATAAACTATCCGTAATCTGAATACCAATTAAAAATGACCAAACTGATAAATAATATTTTACGTAGTAAAACCTAAACTTACATATTATTTAAGAATAATCAAACTAACTAACTTATCAAAATACTGCAATTTAGTGGTCAAGAAAAAGAAACTATTTTATTATAAATGACTCAACTTATATATAATACTACTTAGGTTTGATGTTCTAGCAAAATAATTTTTTTAAAAGGATTGGTAGACGTAGTAGCGGTTACTAATTTCAAGTGCTATTTTTTTTCTATTTAGGTACTAATCATCTGTTTAATGACTAACAAAAAGCAGTCACTTCAACTAAAAATATAAATTAGAAAAAAATAAAAATAAACTATGTAAAATATAAAATAGAAAAAAATACAATATTTTCTACATCGATTAAAATTTATAAGTGTAGACATCTATCTACATGTAAGGAAATAAATAGTTCAATTGAGGTATATTCAATGCCCTTACACCTCAAAAACACACCTACACCTTCCATACAAATAATAACCAAACTTTGTTACCTTTTTACCTAGGGAGATGATAACAATAAAACACTAAAAACTAAAACTCATGAAAGTTTAAAACACATTATTGGACAAACTTGCAAATTCCATATCAAAGTGTCAATGTACAACTTCATAACTTCACGTCAAACTTTCAGTGCAACCACATCTACCACCATGATTGCATAATAAGTTGGCTTAACGCAAATAAAAATTGTCCAATATGTAGGGCAACATATCTTTAATTTTTCCATTCCAAATAATAATAAAATTATCCATTTCTGATGCACGTACCTTTCATTTCAGAAATACAACGCAAATCACAAAATTTGACAAGTTACCCAACAAATAAACTACACATAAATGTTTCTAAA
>JAKUCM010009025.1:0-18534 GCA_023374145.1 Lepidium sativum | reverse complement strand
GAGAGAGAGAGAGACCTCAGGCCTTATCCAACGCCCCATTTATTAAGTATTTCTTCTTTCTAATTATAAAATATTGAGGACTATTGATACGAACTAAATCTCCTGTAAACTTTGTCTGATTTTTGGTTTTGTTATGTCTTGAGAAATGAATATCAATACGTATACGGTACATGGTATTTATAGTGTAGATCGTTGACTTAGAAATAATACAGGTCAATGCCTTCAAAATTGAAATACTAAAACCCACGGACTTGATCCCGTGGGCTGATGATCTTGTCAATTATGCTTATTTGTTCAACTTGTAATATGACGAATTCACTCATTAACATGTGTAACTATGATTAATCAAATATGTTTAATATTTTATTCTTTGTTACTGCTTACCAATGTTAAGAATTATCATAACAGATTTGCAAAATTTATAAAGTAATACTCTCCCTAAGTGTCGTTCTGAAATTTTTCATACAAATTAAAAAAACATATTAAAATTTTATTATATCTTTGCAAACTAGTTAACTCTTGATATATTTTTTTACTAGTTAATAATAAAGTTGAAACTAGATAATTTATGCTATAAGTTACATCGTAATTTTAAAATGATATTGTTTTGAAACAAAAAACAATTCTAAAACGATATTTATTATAAAATGAAGGAAATAACAAATATAAAACTAAATTTTTCTTAAAATATGGTACAAAAAAATTATGCAAAACTTTGAAATAACCACAAAAAACATCAAATAATTAGGAATTTGCGAGTGTTGGCTACAACACATGTAAAGTTTGTGGCTATAGGCCTGTCCGTAGATATTAGAAGATTTTTCGTGGTTTGAAAATTTTGCGTGACTGTAGATATATATAGTTAAAATTGAGAGTATTAAACAGTTCTGGTGATGAAAACTCATTTCTTTAGTGTACTACTACGTACTTAGCCGTTATAAGGATTTAAGTTATGTGTTGCAGTTTGCCCACTCCTAAGTTGTTTGGTTAAGAAGTATAATTCATATCTTGGTCTCTAAATTTTCTCTAAAACAGTAATATATAATGCTTTCAAAGTTGTGAAATCTTATCAAAACTATCTCAGATCTGTGGGCGATTCAGCCTTTTCTTATTTTATTAAATTATTACTTGAATTTATGTTTTGATCTAATCCTGACCAGGTCAAAGAATTTCAATAAGTCTTTTCTTTGGTTTGGACATTTAAAATCGGTTAGATAAACAGAGGAAACTAGATGCTTAAAGGGGCTTTGGAGCGAGATAGTTAGACTGTCTTTTGGAGAGAGGATATAGATCCTTCGTAGTCGGATTATGGAAGGACTCGAAGTGCTATCCAGAAATAAGGTAATTTTGCTTTACAGATTCAGTTTTAGGTTCAGGCATGAGTGCTTGTGGTATTAGAAGAAGCCTCTCCAAAATAACATAATCTTTTACACAGAATATATAAACAAATTCCTCTGTTTTTATTTTCCGCAAAATAGATATATTAAAACTGAGAGTTTGATGTTACAAGCAAAGGAAAAACGTATCCATAGATAAGCTTCCTTTTCAATTCTGACTGCAGCCAGGATGGTCCGTTGACAGCTCTATAAGATTGATACCTTTTACCTTTAATCACTGAGTTAGCAATTAAGTTCGCCATTTGGTTGCTCTGCATCGGTACTAAACTCAGAAGTAAGTCCAAACTTGAATCGACTCAAACCTACTCCAATATCCCCGCTCGGATTGTAATCATTTTTGGTTAAGGTATTGTTTGTTTGTTGGTCGTTGGCTAATAAAACAACACTAGCTAAAAACTTATTAATTAAAAAATAAGTATTAAAAATTGAGTTAGCAATTAGATTAAGTTCTATAAGATTGATACCTTTTACCTTTAATCACTGAGTTAGCAATTAAGTTCGCCATTTGGTTGCTCTGCATCGGTACTAAACTCAGAAGTAAGTCCAAACTTGAATCGACTCGAATCTACTCCAATATCCCCGCTCGGATTGTAATCATTTTTGGTTAAGGTATTGTTTGTTTGTTGGTCGCTGGCTAATATAGTTAGCAATTAGATTAAGTTCTATAAGATTGATACCTTTTACCTTTAATCACTGAGTTAGCAATTAAGTTCGCCATTTGGTTGCTCTGCATCGGTACTAAACTCAGAAGTAAGTCCAAACTTGAATCGACTCGAACCTACTCCAATATCCCCGCTCGGATTGTAATCATTTTTGGTTAAGGTATTGTTTGTTTGTTGGTCGCTGGCTAATAAAACAACACTAACAGCTAAAAACTTATTAATTAAAAAATAAGTATTAAAAATAAAATTTAGATTTTAAATAATAATTATATAAATGAGAATTAATTTACAAAACTGATCTATATCACGGAAAGAAAGAATAATGTTTTAGGATACAATTATCCCATATAATTGAGGTAACTTCATATATAACAACAAACATCTATGTGAAACATTACCAAACATATGACCCTTTTACATATGAATCATAAGAGACAAGAAAGTGATGAGAAGTATGATGAATGGTGAAGTGGCACGGTCTGGAGTAGCGTTAGGAAGCCATGGATACGCCTCCAGAGGCGGCATTACACAGCTATCACCATTGAAGTAGATGCGTCTCGGAAAGGCCCATCCTTTATCGAATGTGAATGTCAATGGGTTCTTACGGAACAGAAGTTCTGATTGTACATTGCCTGATGGACCAGCTTGGGTCAAAAAGTCATTGTAGAACTTGATTCCCCAAAGCAAGGCTGTGTCATCTGCAACATATGATTCAAAAACATGAGATTAGTTACATATAGTTAGTCAAAGTCATACGCTTTGAACCATATTGTCATACTTAAAACCTAATCCAAAGCCGACTATCAAGGTTTCTACATACCAACAAGTAGCTAAGGACTTACTTATGTCAGCGTAAGGATTAAGTGGTTTGTAGTTAAAGCTGAAAAGCTGAGTGAGATTGTCGAAGTTGGGATGCTGAACAACTATGTTCCATTGTGAGTAATTCATATTGTAGTTAAAGTTTGTGATTGCAACCTTCACTCGCCAATACTCTTTGTAGTTAGTTTTTACATGCCAATGAACTCGGATGGGACACATATGTTGTGTACATTGCAAAAGTGGCTCATTGTTCTTCCTTAAAGCTGGTACTACAGAAGCTATTTTCGAGCTGTCACAAGAAATGTATCAGAAAATGAAACAAGGACATATAGTTAAAATGGAGTTTCTTAAGTGAAAAGGAACTCACTTGACACATGAACCAACTTCAGGACTATTTTGACATCCACAAGAACAAGTAGGGCAAGGTACTATAGTATCATTGTAGAAGGATGAGAGTGAGACACAACAAGTTGGCGTTTTTTCGTGCTAGAAACTGTGAATATGTGCAGGTAATGTTCCATGTCACTACCAAAAGAAAACAACAAGAGAGGTGAAATACAAATTCAAAAACAAAAGACAGACTTGATAAGATTCGTTAGTTGCTATACTTACACAAGGCTTGAGTTATTCTTCGTTTATCTGGTGAAAAATATTTGCTAGGCCTAACGAGTTGTGCAGGCCCGCAAGTGTAACCAGGTCCTGGTCCTTTCAAAGTAACGTTCCTAGGTGCTCTAACAGTTGTGTTAGTTGTACCAGATTGACCAACACTAACCTGAAAAGCAGCAACTGCAGTTGCAGGGTCTTGTGCCCAGGAGCTAATCACACCACCTCTGCAACAGTTGGATACCTGTTGGTTGTAAGGAACTCCCGGTAACAAGTCAACGATGGTTGGTGTTTTCATGCAGCAATGAGGAGTATTACCCTTAAACTTAGAACAATCTCCTTGTTCTGTTGCTTGCCCACCCATCACAGCCCATAACACTTCCTTCTTCTTCCATGTCCATCCCAATTGCCAACCAGGAGCTTCAATGTGACGATATTGTTGGAAATTGAAGATTGTTACATCAGCCTGCAACCATGAACTTCATTGAAGATACACTGAAACAAGACTGAACTTCAATTTGGTGGCTAAAGTTATAAGATTTACTTACCACATAGCCATCACCAGTCCACATCTTGATATCCCATTTGATGGTAATGTTTCCATTTGGATCAAGTGCATCATAAGCTTCTGTGTAGACAGATAACAATCAAATAGTCAAGCTCATATCAAGAAACAGAAAAAATCCACAAAGAAAAGTTTAGATTTTTCTTATCAATTGTTAGAAAATATTAAAAGGTTCTCTTCTCATGATCATCATCAACACCATTATCATTATCATCATCATCATCATCATCATCAAGGGTAATTATAGAATCAACACTAATTATCAGAGAATGCAAAGAAACCAAAACTCTAAGAAAATCAAAACGGTAGTTTCTGTGTCAGACAATGGAGCCAAACCTGTAATGGTGATGCTAGACCAAGAAATGAGAAACAGAAGCAAACCGAAGAATCTGGAGAAGCGAGTGTCCATTTCTTCGATCAACAGTTTCGTGATCTCTCTCGCCGGCGGAAACTTCTCGAAGCTGTGTATGACAGAGAGAGAAAGAGAGACAGAACTGGCTTAGTTAACTTTAAGACTTTAGAAGTACTTTAATAAAAAGTTCCTAGTTTTAATCGGTCTTTCAATGGTTTACGTTTTGTATTAATTATTTATATACCAACACAAGAAATGTATTTACTATTTTTATATGTTTTGAACAAGCATCATTCAAAGTTGTAGTGGATATATATTAGTTTTCTGTTTGGAAAATGATATATTTTAGAAACAAGTATGTTCTAATTGAAATTTGACGGTGGAGCCGGCCAAGTAACGCCTAAAATGAAAAATTTTCTGGTCAAAAAAACAATGTTTGATGAGAATTTCCCATTAAAGAATTTAAAAAGAAAAAATAAAGAAAATAATAGTATCACGTAGGCAAATGTGTGGATTTGGCTGAGTATTATTAACACTGTTATCAACAAACAAACAAAAATTAGAAGAAAAAAAAAAGATTATAGAAAAGTATCGGTAAAAAGATAAAAATCATTATTACCAACATTGTAATGCATTTTTTTTCTTATCCGTAATACAAATAAAAAATCTGATTAAAATTTTGTTTTGTTGGTTTGAAAAACAAAATTCCGTATTTTAAAAAAGTAATTTTTTTGTAAGAAATTGAAATTAAACTTATTATATTTTAATTCTAAAATATGTTTGGTTTAATTTTACTTTTTCATTGAAAAAATTGGTTTTCAAAACAATTGAACGAATTCCATATAGAAAATTTGGTTTGTCTTTGATTTAATTAAATATTAGGTGATGAGTTTAAATTCCATTAAAAAATTTAAGGTATGGTTGAAGCTATTGTCGACCAATTATTATTTATTGATAAAAAAGACAAAACCTAATTCAATGGACCGAGATAAATAATAATAGTAAAGATACAAAGACATAACTTGCAAGAAAATAAAAATACTTTGTTCATCTAAAAAGTGAAATATTCAATGGGTTTCATTTAAAGCTTGAATGTATTTGCAGAGTACAGTTGTTCCTAGAAAACGACGGCTATGTTTGTGCAATTATCTGCTGGGCCAATCCAAATCTAGAACCTTAACTTTAAAAGGTTTCTCATTCGTCTATCATTGAGAAAAGCATCACCGCCTGTCATTTTAGATCTACTAACATTTTCTGGATTAGTTATTTTATTTATTTTGTTTATTCTTATACCTTAAATGGGCTGGTTCATATACACATTTTTCAGCTAAGAATGTTGGAGACTGGACCCTTAAACCAGTAGCGAGCACTGAAAAACCAATATGAAAGGATTATGACCACCAAACCAGCTACTGCCACGGGAGTGTAGTTGAGTGTTTCTGCAGTTATGGGAAATGCCACAGGCAATGAGAAGAGGACGGAGATGATTGCAACCCATATGACTGCCACCCACCCAACGACCATTCCATACTTTCCCAAGCTAAATGGTCCAGCCACAAATGTGTTGCGAGACAGTGTCACTCTCAAAAGAATAGGAATTGCGTATGCTATGTACAGTCCAATCGTTGCTATCGAAACCATTGCTTGGAATGCCACTATGCTGCCTAGTGACTGTCATTTTCATCACATCAATCAAACAAAGAGCAAGATAAGGAAACCGGGATAGAGATTGTTAGAATGTAATTGATATCCCACATCGGGAGTTGGAATCATTTTAATCTAATGTTTTGAGTTGAGAACTCTTAATTTATCGGAGATAGAGAGAGAGGGACTTACGGTAAGGGCCATACAGAAGGATATAAAAGCTGAGAGCCAGACCGCGTTGATAGGAACTTCTTTGCTGTTTACTTTGTGCCATAACATCGACATTGGCATAGCTCCATCTCTTGAAAACGCATAAACCATCCTGTTGACCCACAAATACATCCATATAGAGTCTTAAATGCAGACAATACTCTACACTAAACACACAAGAACAGATAGATAGATACCTGGAATTGCTAGTGACAGAGCTCATGCCACAGAAAAACACAGCAACTGCAACAATGCCTAAGCAGATGATTCCTCCAGTACCACTCCCAAACCTATTCTTAAAAGCTAAGTAGAAGATCTCAGCAATGGCGTAGCCACCAGAGTTATTGGTCTCACTCAGAAGTGAAGTTATGTCTGTGACTGCATAGCTTATGCCCAATATATAACCCCATCCAAACAAAATTGATATCCCAATTGCACTGATTATTCCTCTTGGCCCGTTCTTGTCTGCATCTACAGTCTCCTCTGTCTACAAATAGTACTTTTTGTTCCATCATAAAGAATTGCTAATGAAACTTAGAGTAGTTTTGTTTTGATACTCACCATGTGTGCAGAGGCATCATAACCAGCAATGGTGTACTGGTTCATGATAAGTCCCAGAACGAAAATGTAAGCGTAGTTGGTGATGCCAAGTCCATTATCAGTGTTGAAATTGGTAAAGACAAACTCAGTGGTGGCTCTTTCAGTAGAAACCAAAGGGATCAGAATCATAAGCACCACAACACCAAGTAGATTCCAGAGAGCAGCAAGGTGTCCAATGAAAGACAAGACAGAGATAGGGAGGCTATTAAGAAGAGCATGAATGAATAAGATTCCACCATGAATGCTAATCACAACATAGTTTGAACCTTCATATCCACCACCGTTTTTACCACCGGTGGAGAGAAGTAAAATCACTTGAATCAGCTGTGCTAAAGAGAAGTCAATGCTCGCTGTAACTGCCCACTGCAAAACAGACCACAAACCAAATGAGTAAGATCTCATGAGTCTTCTCATCTATCTACTCTGTTTAGATGAATACCTGACCAACAATGTTGAACCTGAAAAGATTGTGAAAAAGCAACACATGAGCTTCCAATTCCATTTCAATTCGAGTAGATTGAGAGAAGAAAGTACCAGCCAGTCATCCAAGAAGCAAGTGGAGACCATCTAGGACCAGCAAGCATGGCACTCCAGTAGTAAAGACCACCAGAGGTTGGATAAGAGGAGCAAATCTCAGCCATTGACAAGCCTACAAACATTGTGAACCCACCGGCCACAAACCATCCGTAGACCAGAGTGATGGTACCACCAAACCTCAATGCAGTGTTGAAGGTTGTTGTTATTCCGGTGAGTACTGATATGATGGAGAAAGAGATGGCAAAGTTGGAGAAGACCCTGAAGAAGAAGCATAACTAACAATGTTTAGTTTAGATTAAGTGAAAAGATTTCAGATGGAGGAAAAAGAGTGAGAGAGACAGACGAGAGATCTCGTTTGAGCTCTTGTTTGTAACCAAGCTCTTTCAGACGGATTTGGCCGGAATCTATGGCTGAAAGAAGAGGTTGATTTTCTCCCATACTTGTTGAGCTCTCTCTCTTTCTCTTGCTAGTTTGTATCTGTATATGATTCAGATTTGATATTTTCAGTTACGTAATAAAAAAGAAAGTGTTGACGAATTATTATTATTATTATTATTATTATTATTATTATTATTATTATTATTATTATTATTTTCCGTAATCTTTCTTGATCATACCATTGGCATTAAGTAAGTTAGGTGACCATATATTAGTATTTAGAGATAAATAGGTTATTCGTTTATAGCATGATATTTATTTGTTTATAGTGATTGTATGGTTATTAATCATGTCAGAACAAGTAGGTAGATATCATCACTTTTCTTTTCGATCTTCATTTGTTACGTAGTGATATCATCAAATCTCTTTTCAGATCTTCGTTTGTCATAAAATCAGATAACATTTTCATTTGTCTTATGTAGGGTGCTCACGCTTTAGCCAGAGCTAGAGGCTTCATTGGTATCATTACTTCCCTTGTCTCTCGCCGGTTTCTCATCTTCTGGTTTTGCCTCTCTTTTGCCTTTTAGGAACTGTTTTATTAGAGTCCCAATAACGGCATTTTCTTATTTTCAGTAAAAAGAGAACAAGAAAAAAAATACAGACAGAACATTAGAAAGACAACAAATGAAACATAACACCAAATCACAAAATGAAACAAAAATTAACACAAAGGGAGAGACCTG
This sequence comes from Lepidium sativum, assembly GCA_023374145.1. NCBI lineage: Eukaryota > Viridiplantae > Streptophyta > Magnoliopsida > Brassicales > Brassicaceae > Lepidium > Lepidium sativum. The sequence goes on along the minus strand of JAKUCM010009025.1, from coordinate 10,024 downwards.
ATGAACCACATTAATACACTGGTTAGTGACTATGATGATTAAGTAGTCCTAATCCTGGCGATCTCAAGCAGAAGTTTATGCAAAGCTTGTGGCTTGGAGAAGAAAGGAGCATGATCAGCACCTTTTAACCGGTAAACTTTTTCCGGTGGACTATTATTGATCATGTTTTCTTGAAGAGTCAATGGTATGGCATTGTCTTCTAATGTCTCTATGTAATACCGTCTAACTGATCCGTATTTAGCATCTGAAAGAGAGAGTATCTCAAGAACCGGCGCAAATGGTATTGACCTCATTGATACAGAAGCCAATGCAATGTCCTTTGAAGGGCTTTGATTGAACAAAAGGTCTCTGAGAAGCGATTTATCTAAGTCTATTGCCGTTGGAGGGTTTTCATTACCATTTGTGTAGATAAATATCTGAGCTTTTCTCATTAACTCATTCTGACCGGTCTGAAAAGTGTGCCACAATCACAATTAGTCTATTGGGATTGAAAGAGTAGAAGAGATCAGTGAGAAAGCAAACCTGCAAGGAGAACATATCAAGTGTACTTTGACCATTAACCAACATAGCTGCAGCGAGGAAAACTGCTTTTGAAACCTTTGATGGAAACAGTTCCATAGCAAAAGATATACATGGTCCACCAAAATCGTGACCAACCAAGATAACCTGCAATACTACATATATCAAGTTCCAGTTTTTGAAGTCAAAATCAAAGACAAAGTAGTAGAAGTAGAAGGCAAACAGAAGCAGAACCTTTTCTCCTATAGGAAGCTTTTCGAGAATATCAGTAAGTGGCTTTGCATATTGAGACAGACTTGCAATGCCATTTATATTGAACGAGTTAATACCGCAACCAGCTAAATCTATGGCAGTAACTTTGAAACCATCTTCCTCAAGAAGTGCAATGGTTTTGTACCAACACCAAGCGCCAAAACCACCTCCATGGATGAGAACAAAATGGTTTGTTTCCAAATCATCTAGCTTTATACCCTATTCAAAGACCAGATATTAAATCATTTCCTATTTTGCTGGTCGGTGAGGTTCAGGAAAAAGAGAAATTGAATCATCTATAAGACTAAGGTGAACAATTCTCATAATATCATCTACGGACATCTCTATATGGAAGATAAGAACAACATATGAAAAGTTATGATTAAAGTTCCACAGTGAGGTTTGGGTAAAAGGTAAGTAACAGTAACAGGTTTTAAGTTTAAAACCTTGATCTAAGACAATACTCACATTATCAAGATCATCTTCTCCTGTTTCAGAAAACTATCTAATCGTCACCACAATCACACCATTGACCATAATCTACTTGACTACTATACTCAAAAGAGTTGCATTGCTTTGTAACTTGAGCCAACAAGAATTGAATGTACAGATTTATCACTTAACGCCATTGAAGGAAACAAAACTAATCAATGCTTATCAGACAAACGTAACTTCACATTGTGTTTAGTTTATTCTTTACTCCAAAAAGTAAATAGTGTACAAACTTCAATGCAGTTACAATGTTTAAATAGCTCTAAGCTCATTGATAATCAATTCAAACCCGAAATCGAGAAATTTCAGCTAACAGCAGTTAGAGATTTCACTTGATCAATAATGAAGTCTAATCAAAGTGAGAAAGAAAAAGAAAAGAACCTGATTAAGAAACTGATGAGGCTGCAACAGAGGATCAGTCGAAGACCTTGATCTCGAGCTAGAGCTTCGAGGAAACTGATTCTTCTTCGAACCCGAACCAGAATAACGTTGAGACACCGACCGATCAAACGGTAAAGATCCGTTACCGTTTTGTTGTCTGAACAAAATAGCAGCAGCAGCAAGAGCGTGTTCTTCAATCACTGCGTCTTCGAACTTTTTGTCTCTCCCAGTAGAAGACGATCTAACCCGGTTCCAACGGTTGCTATTTAGACCCGACCCGGAAGAAGGTACAGTGGATGATTGTCGTTTAGTGATAGGTCGTCTTTTCTTCACGGGTTTAGGCGGAGCAAACAAAGAACAGAGATTTCCCATTGTTGGTACATGAAGAAGTAAATGAGAAGTGTGAAAAGGTTTGAGCTTTAGAGAGAGAGATTGACGAAAGGTTTGAGCTTTATACCGAGTGACGTAGGGATTCAGGTGAAAGTGGTGGCGAGAAAGTGGAATGGAGAAGCTGGCAACTTTTTAACCGTGAGGGAAGAGAAAGACTTCCAGAAGGAGAAAATCCTTATAAATTATTTATATTAAACTTTTTTTTCAAGTTTTATAAATCTTAAATGATAAGTTTTAGTCTCGCATTTTCATATTATAAAAAATTAATTAAAATTTGTATGATGGTAAAATAATATTTTTGTAAAAGAAATATATGAATATAATCATATATTATATTATTAGTATTACAAACTAATAACTAAGAAAAAGATATTGATAATATATATATATATATATTATGCTTTTAGTTACTTCTTAGATTAACTTACTGTTCGTTGGAAAAAACATAAAAAATTAATTTATTGTTCGAACCCATTTTTGATCTTCACTGTATCTAACACTTGTTGTAATGATGTTTTCAAATTATTGTATTATAGCATTGTTTATAATTTTGCCAGTAGCCAAATCAATTTAACTTCTACATATATATATCTTTCTTATTGTGATAATCTAGCAACCAGGCTTAACTAGGGAGTTTCTATCAAATAAAACATTTATTAGAAGGTATTTGGAGACTAGTCCTGCCTCAATGACAAGAAATTTCACCCCCATGACTTTTTCCTTAGTATGTTTTTTGGTTCTTGATGAAAAAAATTACAAATATATATAACTACTTAACTATATATAAACATTTTCTTTATTTAATTCTAAAATTTTATTTTACTAAACAAATAAACAATGAGTAAGAAATAATAGTGTTTGACATCAGTAAGACTTCGTTTTAAAAGTCTTATTGGTGACACTGTTTGTAGATCAGTAATGAATTTATTTACAATATTCGATCTCTTTTACTTCTATGAAAATAGTAAATTTAGTCGAAAAAAACAACTTTAGAAAATGTTTTATATTTGCATATGAAACTTTCTCGTGGCTATCCACTTGCAAAAACAAAGCACTCTTGCACATTAATGAGCTTAATTAAGAAACATATGTACATAAATAAAGACTAGTAAATCACACTTTAGTTCAAATTATAATCATCACCAAGATCAAAATTTTGTTTGGACCACCTCTATAAAAAATATAAAAGTGATTTTCACTTAGTAGAATCAGATCCCAAGGCATATAAGTAGTATTATATTAAGATATGTAGATGCTAAGATATCATCATCACATAGCATGTGAATTATCTCACCACAATCGCTAGTTTCAAGCTCTAACAAACAAGACGAGACAAAACTATTAGGCATTTGATCTCTAATGGTGTTATCACGTTCGATTGAATCAGTTGACGACTTAGCTAACTTAAGAGATCAAGTAGTAAAATCACTAAGAAAATAGGTCTAAAGCCTATGACTCAAGAAAATGCTTGATGGAAACTTCATCTATATGAATGAAGATTCTAAAAAGTAGGATCAAAGAGATAAAGAGATCAAGCTACATCTTCGAAAAACAATGTAAACATTATGTCTCTACCCAACTCCTAAAATGATAAACAATGCTACATGTATATGATGATCATAACTATTCGTTTTTAATTATTTGAGTACAAGAATTGATTGATATGTGAAGTATTATATAATTTTGGATATCCAAATTTTTTTGGCAAATCACCTAGTGAATATGAATAGAATTGTTTTTAGAAGAATGAAATAACAATTATAGTCTTCAAGTTCATTTATGACAAACCAAGACAAATATTAAATTTTAAAATGATAGGTTAAATGAATGAAAAGTGGAATCAGTTTAGATTTAGGGTTTGTAAAAAATGAAACTTAGAACATTTCAAAAGAACACTCTATAAGTTTTGCATTTTCTAAAAGAAACTCTAAAACTTCAAATTTTGAAGTTTTGAATAGTAACACTCTATAATTAAAATTTTCCTATTCAAAACTTTAAATTTGAAATATCTTGCTTTTATTTTTATTTAACTCCTATTATTTTATATCTTAAAAAATAATTCAATAATTTGGATGTTTATCACTTTAATCCAATATATATCTATATATATATATAATTTTTTAATATTTCATATATATGCATATAGTTGATATATATGGGAGTGAAAGAAAAGACTTATTTAGCAATTTGAAATACATTGCTTGAGGAGTATTATAGAAATAATTTTGTTTGTTTAATATGATATTTATTTTAATGTCCAATTGTAATTCTTTTTTGTCAATTTTTTTTTATTGTTGTGTAATTTTATGTTTTTTTTAATTAATTGTGTTTGTAATGAATGATGTATTACATGATTAATAAAATATTAAGTCGGAAAATTTTTTATTATTAAATTTTATGGTTTTAGTTAATTTATAATCAAGAACTATAATGCAATTAAATAAAATTTTGAAGAGTTTTATCTTTAGAGATAAAACCAAAAACTTCGAATATAAAGTATACTTCTGAAGGAAAAATCAAAAACTTCAAATTTGACATATATGAAACTTCAAAAATGAGGATATATAACCAAGTAATTTTAATTAGGTCTTCGTTTGTTGGTCGCTGGCGACCGCGACCAAAATATGCTCGTTTCGTAGTCGCTAGTTCAGTGACCAGTCGCCAGCGACCAGCGATTGCAATTTTTGATCGCTGTTTAAAACAGCGATTTGCGGCGATTAAAATTCAAAATTACTAATTTACCTTTATTTTTAGTAAATTCACAAAAAAAACCAGTGATCAGTCGCTGGTCACGCAACCACTAGACGAACAACACAGCGACTGATCGCAGTGACTGTCAAACGAACAAAAAAGTAATTTTTTTGGTTGCAGTCGCTGGTCGCTGGTCGTGGTCGCAGTTACCAGCGACTAGCAAACGAACAAGAACATAGTGTTGCATATTTTTATTATATTTTATTTTTTCTATATAATTTTAGATATACTGATTTTTCATGGATTTTAGTGAAACGGTTATATTCGGTTCAGAATAAATTTAGTTTTACACTTTATGTCATTTAGATTATTTATAAACTCGGTTTCACTTTGATTTAATAAAAGTCGGTTCAATTTGATAAAGTACCGATTGATTCCATAATTAACCAACTTGACCAAACCAGCCCGAAGACCCGACCCGATACTGTCAACACATTAAAGCCAAGTCAAAACTTCTTTTGCCAAGTCTTCGGGAAGACAAAACGACATAAACATCTGTCGCTTCATTTGCTTCAGATCCTTAAATTCTCTTTTTTCTCAATCCAATCACTTTACTCAGAAGAACCTCCATAGATTCAACTGTTGAACTCGAATTTCTTCTTCCTCTTCCAAATTCTCAATCTATCGGTAAGTTTCAATTTTATATTTTTCGTTTTTGTTCCGTCAATTCCATTATTCTTGTGTTTATACTTTAATTCGCTGGTTCTTACGAATTCAGCTCGGATCCTTTACCTAATTTAAACCAGTATTATAATCTACAGATTGATCTGTTTGTATTTATGATTATAGATGTTCTCGTGTTTGCGTTTGTTGAGACAATGTTTTTAGATCCTCGTAAGATTTGCAAAATTCAGATTTATCATTAGTGAATGTTTATTTTGTGGTCTCAATTTGAAGTTTTTCTTTCATTTCATCAAATTGATTGTCAAAACATAACATTTTTATTTTTATTTTATCATTATTTTTTTTGTGTGTAGCTAGTTATGCGAATTTATCATGAGAGTAATCGAACGTTCTGAGGAAGAGGAACCTGTAATTAAGAAAATTAAGCTGATTGATGATGATATAGAAAGTTGCTGCGAGGTTCCAATGTTGTCACAAAACGAAACAGTGGTTGATGTCAACAATGGAAGCTGCAAGAATGACATTTGTGTTGAGCTTGAATCAGATGATAGAAAGATAGAGGAAGTTTCTTTACTCAGCTTGGTAGATGGAAAACATATTGACCCAAAAGAGAGTCAGGACACTTCTGTAACTTCGGCTGTTACAAGCAGTGATGAAGTTTCTGTGATAGTGAACAAAGATTCTTGTGATGGTTTGGGTGGAATCAAGGAAGAGATCAGAGTTAATGCAAAAGAGAGTCAGGTCACAGAGATCAAAGAGAAGAAAGTTGATGTTGTCTCAGGTGATGCAAACATTGAAATGGTTCCACTTTTGGAGCTGGAAAAGAACAATGAAGCTTCTGTAACTTCGGCTGTTACACATGAAGTTTCTGTGATAGTGGAGAAAGATTCTTGTGTTGGTTTGGTTGGAATCAAAGAAGAGATCAGAGTTAATGCATCAGTTCTAAGGAAAAAGCTTCTTGTTTTGGATTTGAACGGATTGCTTGCAGATATTGTCTCTCCTCTTCCACATTGTAAAGCTGATATCAATATCGGAAGAAGAGCAAGTGAGTTTAGAGATCTTTTGAGTATTGATCAGTTCTGAGTCCTCATCAATACTATTTGAAACTGACTTATGATTCTGCAATCTTGTTTTTTATTTCTGTCAGTTTTTAAGAGACCTTTTTGTGAAGATTTTCTGAAATTCTGCTTTGACAAATTCGAAGTTGGTATCTGGTCCTCAAGAAAGCGGTAAGATGTTACTGATATTCACACTTAATCATATGAAGTTATAGATCAGTTGCTTCCATATTCGTTTTATGATTGACTAACTTTGATTTACTTACAGGAATAATGTTGTAAGAATCACTGAGTTCTTGCTTGGAGATATGACGAAAAAATTGTTGTTTTGTTGGGTAAGATGGTTCTTGCAATGCTCTTCACTGTATTCGAAACGAGTTGTGTCCTAAGTTTCATTTGTGTTTTGTTGTGATGTGTTTTGGAAGGACATGTCTTACTGTGCTATGACAACTGTTGGTTCCCTTGAAAATAGACACAAATATATAGTGTTCAAGGATTTAAACCGGCTCTGGGAGAAACGTGACCCGCAACTTCCATGGCAAAAGGGTTATTACAACGAAACCAACACGGTTTTGTTAGACGATTCACCTTACAAGGCGTTGCTTAACCCAGTAAGCCTTTTGCATCTTCTTTGGGTTATTTATACAACAAACTCATGTAGCTGATCAATGATTTTAACTTCTTGAATGAACCATTTGAATTCACAGCCATATACCGCAATATTTCCTCATTCATACAATCATCAGAACAAGACAGACACATCCTTGGGTAAACATCTGAATCAGTCATTAGGTAGGCTTTTAGATAATAGATCTTGAAAATCTTATCCATTGACTTCGTATGCTGCTTCATTGTAATTCAGGTAATGGTGGAGATCTGAGACTTCATCTGGAGAAGTTGGTTGAAGCTGAAAACGTTCAAGATTTCATAAAGAAAAACCCTTTTGGACAAGAAGCCATTACAGAATCAAGTCAATCTTGGGAGTTTTACAGAGATGCCATTCGTATGCTACATTTATCTTCTCAGACATACAGATTTTCGAACTTTATAAGGTAGAAAACAGACCATTGTTGCAAGATCTGTGTAGTTTTGTTGAAAGATTAGCTCAAACTTTCTGATATTCCACTTGTAGGTCCCTTTGTTCTACTCAAAACATGAACTTTTCACCATTAGCTAAATGATAATTTATATGATAAAAAAGTTGGATAAATCAACCATAATCTCTATTCTCCAAGATATATACATTGAGAAATCATGTAAGATATAGAGTAAACATATATTATTCAACGTATTAACATATTTGGTTTATCTTATGATCGATAGATTTGATTAGAAATTTTATCAAGTTTTTAATTTGATTAAAAGCTTAAATAAGACCAATTTTCAAATTTTTAGACTTTTTCTGCAAAATGATAAATGAGTTTTACAAATTTCTATCTAATCTTTTCCTTTGTATTGTTTTATTCAAAAAGTGAGAGTGCTTTACTCTTCTTAATTTATTGTGGTTTTTAACATGGCATTTGGTTATCTCATCATTACTTGTATTCAAGACATTAGCAGTTCATCATTTGAAGTTAATGAAGGTTAGTTTGTGAATCATTTTTGAAATGGAAAGTTTAGTTTACTCTTCCGCAAAACTGATGATTTTATTATTTTGATCTTTTGGTAAAAAACTTACTCATTCAAAATCATACCAAACAACATATATCGAATTATATATATATATAACTGAAAATAATGGAGAGATTTGAAAGACTTAAAAATACGTCAAAAAAAGATTTTATCAAACGAAAGATTAATGGACAAAGCTTAGAGAAACTTTACCTTATTGAAATAAGTTTTTCTACAAACACTTAATAATTCTCTAGACCGTTATTGAAAAAAGAAAAGAACTTGCATATTTATGACTTTCTCAGACACCTAATCCATTACCTCTCTCAATCGCTTCTGCTTGATCAATGGACTCAATGGAGATTTCGAACCAGTTAAGATGGTAGCTTTGATAATTTGTTATATGATTCTGTATGTATTTTGACTCTAGATTTTTTTGTTATGATATTTTATTTTTGTAAAATTCATATTTCATAAATTTGAGTTTTGAGTTTTTGATTTTCTGTATCCAGAAAAACTTTCTATTTTAAATATTGGTTTTCTAGAATAATTAGAGTTAAAGAATTTTTTGATCTCTAGAGCAATTCTCAATCACACTATTTATTAAGAGTTCACCGAAGGGTAAAATCTGACCAAAATGGCAATGAAACTAAGTTGGTGATACAATAAATATAAATAAGATAGTTCGAAACTACCTAGGGAACGTTGCATGATAAATATTTGGGTCTTTCAAGACTTAAATTGCAACCAGAATTGTACAAAAAATTGGATTATGCTAAGAATTTAGATGTCAAGATCTTTGGATGAGAAATTCAAAAATGTTTCTCTTTTATAATATAAATAAAACCGTATATACTGTTTACCTAGTAGATATAATGACTAAGTTAATCTATAATGTAAATAATATTTTTATTGTTGTTTTATTATGATTAATATTTGATGTAATATTCATTAATATAAATATTTATTTAACAAAAGTATTTGGTCATCCCACTTCCTTATTTTTTTTGAAGATAACAAACACGTCTAGAGACTAGAGCAGCAAACTTAAATCAACATGCGGTTTCAACTTGTCGTTTGTTGTATACAAAATGGCATGCGTTTTTGTTTTTGTATCTCCAAAAAATCTAAAATAATCTCACATTCACTCATTTTTTCTCGCGATCGCTCATTTTATTTTCGTTTATCATTCCATTGTTTTCTCTGTCACTCCATCACTCTCTCTGTCGCTCATCGCTGTATCATTTTTTTTTGTCGCTCCATGGTTCATCGTTCTCTCTGTGGCTCATCCTTCCATCGCTCTATTTGTCGCTCTATCGCTCTTTCTGTCAAATAATCATGGTAAGTGCTTTCTCTATTTCTCACTTCATCGCTCTCTGTTGTCGCTCATTGCTCTCTATCAAATAATCCTGGTTAGTGTTCTCATCGATTAGCCTAACTTTTTGGAATTCCTAAACTATATAGTATTAGGATTCTTGTTATGATACCGTAATCCCTATACCATATAGCTAATTGTAATCTCTTTATATATGATAATGAAATGGATAAGTCTCTTCATGGGAGATTCTCTTATTCAAATGCTTTCATACAGAAACTCGATGAAGTCACATGTCAAACCTTCTAGAATATGACAATATGTAAAAGTTATATTTGGTGTTATCAGATGTGATCGAAACATGTTTGATAAGATAAGGAAAGTAGTTGTTTGTAAAAATTTCAACATGCAAAAGAAAAAATAATATTGTATTGCAAAAAGATGAATTAGAGTAGATCCAGACTAGATCTAGAATGAAAGAAACATCAATGGAGAAGATCAACAATAATTACTGGATGTTTGTTGGTATCAATAAGACTTTGATCTTAGGAGTATACTCCCTTCTTTTTCATTGATTGTATGGTTAGTTTGAAATATATATATATACATACATGTTATCCTTCTCTCTCTC
>JAKUCM010009024.1:0-24364 GCA_023374145.1 Lepidium sativum | reverse complement strand
GAGAGAGAGAGAGAGAGTTCCTTTTATTATTATTTTGATGTGAATTTCTACATTCTAAAGAAAAAAAGAAAAAAAATTGGTTGGAGAGAGCCACAATGAAGGACTCTTCAGCACCATTGTTGACCAACATTGAAGAAGATGAAGCTAATTCTTCGCCTTTGAGTTTCGACAAGATCCTCGAACAAAGCTTGTCTGAATTCGGAATTTTGCAATTCTTACAGATAATTCTTGTTGGACTTGCTTTAGCCTTCGATTCGCAACAGATTTTTATCACTGTCTTCACAGATGCTTATCCCACCTGGCACTGTTTAGACCACACGATTTGCAATCCGACAACCTCCGATATCTGTAAGATTCCTCGATCAGCTTGGGATTGGGACAATGGGTTCAAGGGTAAATCAGTCATTTCGGAGTTTGATCTCGAATGCTCGAACTCTTTCCTTAGAGGTCTTCCTACATCAACTTTTTATATTGGTTCTATCGTTGGAGGAGTTTTCTTAGGTCTGATTCCAGATGGTTACTTGGGACGAAAGCAACTTATTTTCTTCTCGTCTTTTGCAATGTCACTTACTGGAATCTCAATTTACTTATCCTCCAACATATGGATCTACGCTTTCTTAAAGTTTGTGATTGGATTTGCTCGTTCCCAAACCGGAACATACGCTTTAGTTTTGATAAGCGAGCGAGTTTCCACCAAGTGGAGACCTCGAGTTACTATGATTCCGTTTACTCTGTTTGTGTTAGGCTTCATGTCGCTGTCTGGAATCGCTTACCTTGTCCGACAAGCTTCATGGAGAGTTCTGTATCTCTGCACATCCATTCCTGCAGGAATCCACAGTATTTTCGTCTACTTCTTCGCCTTAGAGTCGCCTCGTTGGCTCTATCTGACAGGGAAGAATGACGAAGCCATTGAAGTGCTTAAAAGAGTTTCACCTGCAAACAGAAGTTACTTGGAATCAGTATCTTCTAGGTTACCTCCAAGAGAAGCTCTGAAACAAGCTCCAAACTACTCGATCAAGGACTTGTTTACCCGAAAATGGGCTTTTCAGAGAATCGTAATTGTTATGATCATAATGTTTGGGTTAGGAATGTCGTATTACGGAGTTCCATTAGCAGTAAGAGACATAAAAGTGAACATCTATTTGAGCGAAGCCTTAAACGCAATGGTGGAGTTACCGACGTTTGTTATCACACCAACCTTGTTGGAGAAATTCAGCAGAAGAAACTCAGTGCTTGTGAATTGCATAATGGGAGGAGCATCAGGAGTGCTTTGCTTTGTCCTGAGCCTTTTTGGAAGAACAACCATCGCTTTTGCTTTCGAACTCGGTTCTTTCTTCTGCGCTAGGATTGGATTCAATCTTATGGCTGTTTTTATGGTTGAGTTGTTCCCTACGTGTGTGAGGAATAACGCAACAATGATGCTTAGACAAGCACTTGTGGTTGGAGGAGCTTGTTGTCCAATCATTGCTTCAATTGGAAGAAATGTTCCATCCCTCTCTTTCGCTGTTTTCGGGTTTGCAATGGCAGGTCTCGGGTTCTTCGCATTGCTTCTTCCCGAGACTAAAGGGTCAAGTCTTTGTGATACAATGGAAGAACAGGAGCAAAGAGACAAGACTCGAAAACAGAACATAGTTGTATAAATCTGTGTTCTTTCACTGAATTTCCTTATAAGTTTGTTACCCAAACCGAACCATTTTGTTCATGTTCCTTATAATGAAGCCATAATTTCATTTCCCCTGTAATTCATTAGGTTTGTCTTAATAAATTCTCTATAGATATAAAAGAGATTGAAGTAGAGTTCTGCTGAAACTAAGAAATGTTTACTAATCATCTATAAAGTTATCATGTGAATGTCTTTGTCTTTGAACTACTAATACAGACGCATTTACATCTAAAGACGAAGCTAAGAAATCCCCAACAGTTCCAAGCTCAGGACACTCTTCCCAATCTTTCATTCTCACTGTCATAGGACAGTCTTCTCTGCTCTTTCCGACTACAAACAATGAATACGTTTCTCCAATCTCTCTTAGAATCGTCAATGTATGTGGTCCATTGCTCACAATCTTCTCTAAGAACCCCACTTGTCCCGTTGTTACAAATCTGTTAACAGAATCAAATAACATCAAAAGTAGTTTCTTTGACTCTGAACTGTGAATTACAGTTTTCTTAGCTGAGAGTAGAGACAAAGTAACAGAGTACTCAGCAGAAAACAGAGCATCTCTTAGAAACAGAGTATTGACAAAAACAGAGTATTAGTAAAGTACCTGTTATAGAATTCTTGTAAGAAGCTCCGATCTGTTTCGTGTTCAGTTTGGTTTCTTCCCACAACATCCATTAAAACTTCGTTATTATCTCGTGCCGTTACATTTCCAATAGGAGTCTCTGCTTCTGAATCCTCTGAGACGAATTGAATGATTGTGAGATGAATAAGAGTGTTGTTCACTAGCCACTTGCACAAAGCTAGAGCCTCACGATCATCCGGACCACCAAAGAACAATGCCGCAACGTGCTGTACTGAATCAAACCCGTGCAGCTGCCGAAATCCAGTTATGCTTCGATCCATAAAAATACCAATCGAAGAAGGAGCGTGTCTTAGAACATTCCTATTCATTTGTCGGAAAGTTTCTCCATCGTTTGTGGTTTTTCCATCAATCCTTTGATGCTTATGATATGGAAGAAATACAATCGAAACCCGTAGATCTTCTGTAGCATTACATATCTCTTCGTGCATATTAACCATCTGTGTCACAAGTTTCACTTGTTGGATCAATATTTTACTGTCTTTAGCAAACAAATCAATCGAATCATTGATCTCTAGACCATCATTGGTCCCAAATTCGTCATCTCCGTGCACATTTCCTCCATCTTCATCATGCTCATGATACAATAATTCAGATTTACGTTTCTTGGGAAGTGGTACAAGGTGCATAAGTAGAGGCGTGAAGGGATTCTTAGATGCTCCATGAGAACCACTCAAAGCTGAGAAAAGAGAGATCGCACCACGAGCGTGACGAGCTCCATAGACACAAGATAAAACTCGTAACTCCTCGTTCGTGTCGTGATATTCAAGTGAAGTCTTCTCGTAAGCAAAGTCTTTCTCTCTTGCTTTAAGCAAAAAAGACGCAAGAACACCACTTACTAGTGTCGTGATTACCAAAGCAGCAACCATCATATCATGAATTGTCGTCGTCCACCATTTCTATATTCAAAGAAAGAATGGGAAAAACAGAACCTTATGTATTATAAAACCTCACATTAGAAATGTGGATATTTCTCAAGTTTATGCTTTGAGTGCATGATATATGACATAGTATCGGAGATCAAAGTTAGCCCAACATACGATTTTCTAACTATATGACTCGCATAAGTGACTCGTCTACTATCAAAGAACAAAGTTAGCCCAACATACGATTTTCTAACTATATGACTCGCATAAGTGACTCGTCTACTATCAAAGAACAAAGTTAGCCCAACATACGATTTTCTAACTATATGACTCGCATAAGTGACTCGTCTACTATCAAAGAACAAAGTTAGCCCAACATACGATTTTCTAACTATATGACTCGTATAAGTGACTCGTTTACTATCAAAGACCAAAGTTAGCCCAACATACGATTTTCTAACTATATGACTTGTATAAGTGACTTGTCTAGTATTAGAGACCAAAATTAGCCCAACATGCAGTTGTCTAATTATATAATTCGTATATGTGACTCGACTAGTTAGCACAACATGCGGTTTTATAACTTTATGGCTCATATAAATGATTCATCTAGTAAACACACTGGTTTCTAACTATATGACTCGTATAAGTAACTCGTATAGTTTTGGTATTTACGAATAGAGCAATTGAAGTACCTTTTCCGAATAGTTGGAGTCGAGGAGAAGAAGACCTACATGTCCTTTGACAGAGAGAATGGTGGATAAGAAAAGCCAATGTTTCTTAGGGATCTTCGTGAACATAGAAGCACTTAGTACAGCAATCACTTTCCCAATTAAACTTAGAATTATGATAACAACGAGGCCGAGGTAATAACGTTTGGTTAACGCAATGATGCTGAATCTGAATCCAATGTAACCAAAGTAAACCGGAAGAACAAACTCATGGATCGGATAGCTAAGTCGTTGAATCAACGTTCTATGAGTCTTTCCTTGTCGTGGGAACATAATACCAATGGTGAAAACCGAAACCGAAGAATTGACATCATAAGATTCTATGGTTATACCAATGATTAGAATGAAGATGATGAAAACTAAAGTTTCAGCTTTTGAGAGGTACTTCTCTTTAGGGTTTCTCTTTGGAAGCCATGGAGCTAAGAACCTGTTGAGCAAGATTAAGGATCCGGTCGCGAATACAAAGAGGAAGAGATCACCAATCATAGATCCAGAGATGAATGCAATGATTACAGTGTAAAGAAAAACGTTTGATAATTCGATAAACAATGCACATGAGACTGTTAACCGTCCGATCTCAGATGTGTTGAGTTTCCAATCAGCGATAGAACGGACAACAACAGGAGATGCCGTGTTGGTTAAGGTAATGAAAAAAACTAAAAATAACGTAAAGTAATCTTCTTTGATCTGAAACAAAAAGATGAATATCCATAAGGAAGCGAGACTGAGAAGACCACCAATGATATAAGAGCTAAAGGTTATAGCAATAGCTTTCTTAAAATTTCTTCTCATGAATCTTAGATCAACTTCAAGACCGATTAAGAACATGAAAGATGTTCGTAAAGCGAATGAGAAGAATGAGTAATAATCTGCTGCATCTGTCTGAAGGAAGAATTTTTTAACTTTAGGGATTCTCGATAACAGAACAGGACTTAAAACAATCCCAGCCTGAACAAAAAGACAAATGTTAGTCTGAATTCTTATACAAACCTAACTTGTGCTGCAAGAAAGATATGTCCTTACAAGAATCTGAGCGACTGGACCAGCTTGGCCACATGGTTTAAGCATGAGATAAAACAATTGAGAGAAGACAAGAATACAAGACATTTGAATAAACATGGTATTAAGTGGATTAAACAATTCATCTCCTTGAGGTAAACAAAACAACAACTTTGGATCCATCTTTTTCTTCTTGACTCAATGATCATGAGCATTCTTCTTCAAGCCTGATGATATGAATAAGACTAAAAAAAAAAACGTTTTGTTGGAGGAAAAGAAATCGAAAATGCTTTCTAAATCGAGATTATATAAAGAAAAGTAATAATTTTACATTTGGTTGAAGTTGATATAGGGTTTACAATTAATTGACCTTCCTTCAATTACTCAATGCCTCTATTATTTCCCTGAGAATAGCATTAAGTTGACTGATTTTGGATAATATACTTAATAACTTTATTAATATTACTATTATAGAATTAATCCACGACACCAAATCATATAGATCAACAAGACCAATTCATAGCATAAAAAACTTTCTCTAAAACTCATTCAGCCTATTTCCAATAGTAAAAAGAATTAGAAAATGTAATAATCATCAATTGGATCATCTATCACTATGAAAAATCGATAATTCACATAATTATTTATTTATTGTGTTTAAGTAAATAATCAAACTTTTGCTAAAAATTACATGAAATACTAGAAAGACAAAATCTCATGTCTTTCTATCTCCTATTATTCATAAATACATAAAAAGAAAAAAAAAGATATTCAATATATTTCTTATTTATCTTGATATACAAACGATTAGGGTAAAGATTGAAAATTAAGAATATTTAGGCTAAATGTTAAAATATATAGAAGTATAGGAGTTTTTGGAAATTATGCTAAAGTTCTAACCTGTAAGCATCTGAAATGGTAAAAACCTTATAAATTTTTCCAAAAATATTAATATTAATATTTTCATACAATTTAGTTTTATTATTAACTTTTTATTTTAAATATAAAATTTAACAAACTATATAGTCACAAAGTCTCATGAATTCTCAAAGTCTCTCAAAAAAAAATTTATCCCTCTTACTTTTTTATTATTTTTATTCTTTTTAATAGTAAAAAAAATCATTGAAACACCCTAAATATGATCTAAGTATTAAATTAAGAACCCTAGAAACTCCGGTGAGAAAAACGGTGACTTGGAGGGAGAGGGAGAGAGAGATGTCGTTCATGTATGAGAAGAGCAATACCTGGAGATGGCTAGTGACGAAGACGCGAGATTCTAGATCCTTCTTCTTCACCTTCGCTACTTTATGTGGTGTCATTCCGGGCATTATTGGCTATGGTGTTATGCAGGTCACTAATTCCAGTAACCCGGAACTCGAGACCCGTCTCCGACAATCTGCTCGACCCGAAACCGTTGTATGTATCTCCCATATATAAAGTTTCATAATTTGTTCCGAGAAATTTCGTGATTGTTCCGGGGATTCTGCTATTTATTCTGAGCATTCTAATTGGTCCTTGATCCGTTTCCAATTGGTTCTTCTGTTGATACTAATCGGAAGGCTTGATCCTTGAGCATGGTAGTTACAATTTGTTCATACATAGTCTATAGGGATGCCTTGATGCTTGGAAATTTCTCTTAAAGTATGAGTATATCATCTTGATGATTGTTGTGTCTTGTGCTTATGTTGTTTGAGAATGTGAAATCCGCGCTTATCTTCTACTGTGAAAAGCTCCCATGGGATTGAGTCCCTAGAGAGGTGTTTAGGCCTAAAATTGTAGAGTTGGGCATTTTCAGGTTCTGGTGCTAATAAAACTAACCCATTGTTCTGTTTTAACTAGGATTTTCATGTATCTAAGTTCTTGCTCTCCTTAACAATGTCGACTCGATTGAAGCTTACTGATCACTATGTTAACCTTAGGATGATTGTGAAATATGCACCTCTCATACGAAATCCTACCATTTAGCGCTTTTGTTTTCTTTTTCAAACCATCAACTTTTTTTGTGGTATCTTTCTGCTGATGAACGACTTCTGTCTGCAATTTATGGTCAGATGATGGGTAAAGTAAACCAAGAGAGGCTAGCTGAGTATCTCAATGAGATAAAACAGAAGCAGGATACAAACGACAGATACGTGGCTGCTCTAAGGGGAGAGACTCTTACAAGGAAGCCTTATCAAAGAATCCAACCAGTGCCAAAGCCAAATGACACGGTTACAACTAAACCTCAGTAAGGATAGATTCTTTCAAGAGTCAGTGTTAATGGATGTCTCTCACTTGAATCTTTCGTCGATACAGAGATGGCATATTTGCTGTCCGTCATGTTTTTATTTCTTTATGGTAGCTGGCTTCTAACGACACACAGCCCTTGTGCTATTCAAAATGCTGCAGCATTCAGTCATTTGCAAACATTTTGTTATAATGTTTAAAACTGTAAAGCCCATGTTTTGTACATTGCTTCTTTATTCTTGTTTACAATAAGTGAGAAATTTCATGGTATATGCAAATTACAGAGAGGAAACTAGAAATGTACATGTTGATTCGGGAACGTTGTTAAAGCGTGGAAAAGCAGGCTGCAGATTTTACGAATGAGAAGAAGAGTACGTGCAAGTGTTTCCTTAAGTTGAGAAACACAGTTTGTGGGCATTAATCATGTGTAAAGTCGTAGCCGGCTTGTGATCTTTACTCGGCAAATTGGGCAATTTGATATTTTGGATCCACAATCTCTACAAGTCTGCAAAAGAAAGTTAAGAAATGGTTTATTCATGAATGGGTTTTGAGTAAACTGAAAGCAGACAGTTAAAAACTTGACGGTGAAACTTACCATGTGGCCACAGCCAAACGCCACGTCTTTTCGGTTAGTCAGACAAATCGGGCAACTCTGTTAAACAGAACCATATGAGATGGGAGTTGATTCCACAAAGTAGTAAAGTATCCAAATTTTCAGACCTGGATTTGTTCAGGTGATGATGGTTCAGCATTAGTTGAAGGCATGTACGGAATTGGTGGTGGTCTCGGAATTATTGGCTTAGCTGAGCCTGTCTGTTTCCTTTATAGATAGGTGCATATATTGAACAGGAATCGCAGAAGCAATTAGACAAAATAGAAAGAAGCAAAAAAGACAGTTCTTGTCTGTTAAGAACTTATGTAAGTACCCAAGTAAGTGGAGCTCAATGGCTGCTTGATACTGAAAGGGAATCTCCATTAGAGCAGCAAGCGCAAAGGCAGTTTCTTTGGCAGACGCTGGTAAGTCTCTCCTCATAATATCTGTAAAATTCACAAACTTCACAAAGAGCAGATTAAGATTCAGTCAAAAAAACTTACAGCAGAGAATATATTGGAAAAGAAGTCAGAAAGTAACTGGGAAGATACCTGAAAGTTGTCGAATTCACGCTTAGGGATCTTATCATCAAACTTCCTCATGTCTTCCCATGGCCCATCTCCAACACCGACTAAAATAATCGACAAAGCATAGGAGCTGCAGATTTCGAATATAGCCTGTTTTTAGATTCCAAGTTGCAATAAATAGGGAAACTGATTCAGTTTATTATCTATCACCTTGCGTTAACAATTGCATCGATGGTTGTTTTCTCTTGTTGACTAAGTTCACCTTCAGACATATCCCGACCTCTCGTTACCTTCACATTCAAAGTGTCATTGCCTTTACATTTCTGTGTGATGGGATGATGAAGCTTTTGACTTTACCTGTCCATCAGCTACGATCACCAGAACATGGAATTGTCCTCCGTTCTTCTCAACAATGTCAACCGCAGCATCAATGAGCGGTCCATACGACGTTGGCCCTTTTGAACATGGAAGCTTATGATTTGGTAATAAAGCTATAAAATGCTTATTTAGATTTTCAAAGAAAGACCTGATAGACGCAAGTTAGGTGCAATTCTTCTGTAACATGCTAAGACCTCTCCAAAACCATGACATGGTGAGTTATCACTATGGAAACTAAACACTTCCTCGTCGTGTGTTGTTGCTGGAAGATGCAACAAAACAAAGAGTCTCAGGAACAAACGTTGAAGATGAGATATCTAGGAGAAAGATTAAAACTTACAATCACCAAAGCCGAAACAAGGAATGAGATTGTCTTCATCAAAAGGAGCCAATGTTTGGCCAATGACAAAAATAGCCTTTTCATAAGGATTTGGAGTTTCTTCCTCGAGAGCGTGCAGACATTTTCCATTGAAAGACGTTTTACCTGAAACAGAATGATAATCACTCATTCACTTGCTACATTCAACATATATGAATCAAAAATAAGTTACATACCAGTCCATTCATTGCTCTTAGTGAAATCAATTCCGAGAATGAGATTAGATGATTCAAGACCAGCTTCTCTTAGAGCTTTTGATACCTAAAACATCATTCAATAACATATGAACAACTTTACTAAACTCTTTAAACATAACTCTTTAAACTAACTGTAAAATTTACTAAATAAAGTCAATGAAACAAAGGTTATCCAACAGTCAAGTCAACACCAGAAACTGAAATAAACATAAAGAGAGAAGAAGAAGCAACAAAACCTGGTCGAGAGAAGAGAAGCGATCAGGAATGAGAGCATATTTCATCTTTGCAGCTTTAATCTTGTCGGAAACAGAGATTGAAAGATCGGACGGTGGTGGTTCATTAGAGTGAGACGACGTCGTTCCTAGACTCATACTTCGACTGCTTTTGCTTTTTCCACTTCCAAATCTTTTTAAGAAATTCCCCATAGACATCTCCTTTCTTCTTCGTCTTCTTCTTCTTCTTCGAAAATGGTAAAAATACAGTTTTTTTCTTCTATGTACGAATATTTTTAAGAAAGCTACTCTTCAAGACACCACCACTTATATCTACCGCTTCAGTGGTTAAATTCTTAACTAATTAATAATCATCATTAACCACTAATTCTTATCTGACTTCATACAACTTAAATATATTTATTACACTGAAGATCTTATCAAATGGATATATATTATTTATATTAAAAATAAAAAATGACTTTTGTGGTGAACCTGAGATTAAAAAAAGAATTACTTTGTGATTAAGATGGGAATCAGATTCTCTTGTGCTAATCTCAACTTCCAAGTTAATTTCTCTCCTTCGTTGCACTCCATCCATTTCTTCAAGATTACTTTGCGCAGATAAAACGGCAGAGTGATTTGGGCTTTTTATGTACTTTATGGGCTTTATTCATTCATGAAGGATCAGACTGAAGTATGGAAAATGGGCTTTGTTGGCCCATATTATGGCCCACATATAAATGATCAGATTGGGAATATTCCAGCAAGGAAGGAGTGGGTACGTGTCCCATATCATTTAATATTTTGCGTATTTATTTAGGAAAAATGGTATATTAAATCCTTAATTTATTCAAAGGAAGAAGAATGAAGTGAAGGAAGGAAGAAAATAAAGCACTCACCATCAAATTCTTTTAGGGATCTATATTTTTTTAAATCACCACTAAAACGCACATTTTAATTTTTTTTGTCAACGGCAAAATCATATTGGGCCACAACTAGTTGACCCAATAGCCAAATTCCTACATAATGTAGGCAGAAGGATTCGATCTTTGATTGTGCAAATGAACTGCCTTATGTAGACTTACCGTTTGTCACTAAGCTAAGAGCCATTTGCAACGCACATTTTAATCAACAAATACAAATTAATTGAGTTACTCAATTTATTAACAAAGTTAATGATTTCTGTAGGTGAATTGATATGGAGGTTCAATTGAATAGACAATACAAAATTATAATTTTTTTGACTATCTTATTGGCTTTTAAATGGGTTCGATCTCTGATGCCATGAAGATTTGTAAAGTGACTACAACACTGGATCAGCTATATTCGACAATTATAAATTTATTTTGAAAATCAATTAAAAATATGATAATTAATTTAAAACAAAAAAGTTTGAGGGTTTAATTTATCACTTTTTATAAGTTTGAAATTTAATCGATTTTTTCGTATATATTTTAGCCCACACCCAAATGAAACCTATCAGTGTACATCACATTTATATCGAGTAAAATAAATACTACATACCTAACCAAATAAAGATGAAAATCATATTATTGACTGTCACATGACCCCAAAATTGACGTCTTCTCGCGACGTGTACATATCCATAATTTTTGTACGATAAAAGAGTAAGAATACTTTTTGTAATTTATTATAATGAATGTTTTTTGGTAGTTATACATATATATGCATCATGTCCTACGTATGAATTATAATTATACTGTTGCGAATTATAGTAGATAGTTTGGTTAAATCATTTATTGAAACGATTTTTTTAATGAATAAAAAATTTATAATTTGTTAATGAAATTATTCTTTTTTAAAAAGTCTAGTTTGTGTATATGCTTCATCTAATAATTTAAATATGTAGAATTCGATTTTATTCAATTACATGTGAATATAAAATTATATATATTAATTAAATTTAAATTATATATTATATTTGATCGATTTAATTAATAGAAAATATCAAATTTATTTTAGTTTGGTAGCTAAAATATCTAGTAGTAATGTGACAAATTCCTTATTTCTTCATAAGGTAGAGATTTACATTTTTTGCATGTCGACATTAATTTATGGAGTATTCGCCTCGATCAAAGTTAAAATTAATATGACTTCTCTGGCCACGTTACGAGCATGATCATTATACTTTTACAATCATAGCATAAGTGAATTTAATTTGATAAAAGGACAGTTATGTGTGTGGATACTAGAAATCGTCCGAACGTGTTAGTCAAAAGATTTGATTTTGTTTGAACAAAAAGGTATCAAAGTAGAAAATCGTTTTTGTATTTGTTTTAAAAATTGTTATTTATTAAACTTTTTGTACATGTTTCTCATTGACCATGAGAAAAATAAGTTTTACTTAAAATATATAACCTGATAAAAATAATAGTATTACCATATTTTTTTCATTGAAAAGGATGATGAATATTGATTAAATAAAAAACTGACATACATAATTTTGAAAATTACAATGTTTTCAGAGTCATCATAAATTTAAAGTATATAGCTCAATTCATAAAAATGCTTTTTAATTTTTTAGAATATCTAAGAATTATTAGCTTCCGCAAATGGCATATACCTTAGTGGCCGAGAGTAACTCCATTTAAGCCAACACATTTGCATAATTCGGGATCGAGTCCTTCTGCCTATATTATGTAGGAATTTAACTATTAAACCGGTCAGTTGTGATCCAATATAATCTACCGTTGACAAAAAAAAAAAAATTATGATTCATCTACAAATTGTACTCATGTACCATTTATGTCTCTGGCTAAGATTAATATAATATATAAATTGCTGAAAAAATCAAAATATTGCAATTTTATTTTTGTAATTAGCGAGTCATGTCATTAATAAAATTTGGTTTGCAGAAACAAAAAAATAAAAAGAAATTTTATTTTCATAATGTTTGACAAAATCTTAGCTATAAATTCCAGTAAATTTTATTTTCATAATGTTTGACAAAATCTTAGCTTGACAATTTACACCATAAATTACAAAAAAAACTAAATTTATTACCATGTGGAAAAGTCAAAGATTCGAACACACAATTTCAGCTTTTTATAAAAGGCAGAGAATCGAAAGAAGCTCCGCTTCAAATGCTTCATAACCAAAAACACAAAAAAAAAGAGAAAAAAAAAACACGTGAAGAAGAAGCATGGCTGTGTCAACTCGGCCGCTTCTAACCGATCCAAACTCACCACCACGGAGATCTCTCGACGACACAATCGAAACATTCATCGGCTCCTTTGGTTGGGCTCAGTTTCTTCAAGCCACTTTAGTTTCATTCTCCGGTGTCTTCGATGCTCAACAAACATTCATCTCTGTTTTCACAGACAACGAACCAACATGGCATTGCACCGACAATTCAAACTCAATCTGCCATGAATCTATCTCCAACATCTGTATCCTTCCAAAATCTGCTTGGAATTGGGATTACTCTTCTCATGTCTCTGTTATATCTGAATGGAATCTTCAATGTTCTGGTTCGTTCATCAAAGGCTTACCAGAGAGTTCCTTCTTTATTGGTTGTTTAATCGGAGGTTTGGTTTTATCAACATTAGCTGATTCTTCATTAGGTCGTAAAAACATGTTGTTTATGTCTTGTCTTATTATGTCGATATCAACGATGTTAACAGTTTTTGCACCTAATATTTGGGTTTACGCTTCACTTCGATTCATTAATGGTTTTGGTCGAGCAACGATTGGGACTTGTGCTCTTGTTTTATCGACGGAGCTTGTTGGGAAGAAATGGAGAGGAAGAGTTGGAATTATGAGTTTCTTTGGATTCATGCTTGGATTTTTGTCATTACCTATAATGGCTTATATTAACAGAGGAAATTCATGGAGGATTCTGTATATTTGGACTTCAATTCCGACAATGATCTACTGTGTTATTGTTCGGTTCTTTGTCTGTGAATCTCCAAGGTGGCTTTTCGTTAACGGTCGTAAAGAAGAAGCGATTTCCATTCTCAAAAGAGTTGGTTCGATTTCCTCGACTGATGTTAACAATGGTGGTGCAATCTCCATGAGCTTTTCGAGCTCACCAATGGAGGAAGAAGATGAGAGAGTACCAAGTAATGTTAACATCTTCACAGCTATGAAAGTTTTGGTTACAAAGAGATGGGCTCTTAAGAGATTATCAGCAGTAATGGCGGTTGCGTTTGGGATAGGTTTGGTTTATTATGGAATGCCATTAGCATTATCGAATCTCAATTTCAATATCTATTTAGGTGCAGCGTTTAATGCTTTGATGGATTTACCTGCAAATCTCATAACGCTATTCCTCGTAGATAAACTCAGTAGAAGAAACGCACTTATTGGGTTTACTGCGTTAGGTGGAGTTTCTAGCGTTTTGATATTCGCGTTACAGAATATGAAAATCGGAAACCATGGAGTTTTACAGTTGGTTTTAGAATTAATCTCTTACTTCTGTGCATGTTCTGCTTTTAACATGGAGATGATTTACACAATTGAGTTGTTTCCAACTTGTGTGAGAAACTCAGCTATTGCATTAGCTAGACAAGCTTTGGTACTTGGTGGAGTTTTTAGTCCTGTAATGGTTGCAGCTGGTCGGAAAAATGGGTTCTGGTCGTTTGGATTGTTTGGTCTTGCGATTGGTTTGATGGGTTTGTCTGCGGTTGCATTGCCAGAGACTAGAGGAAGTGATTTATGTGACACAATGGACGAAGAAGAGTGCAGATTCCGAGGAAGTAAAGAGGATATCGACAATAGTGTGATTGCATGATATGAGGTGGGTTATTAAATCATTTATATAGATTTAATATTTGTCGTTTTATGTAACCTATTTTTTTTTTTTTGTCAACTAGCCTACTGGTTCGATGCCTGATGTCATGAAGATTTGTAAAGTGATTATACCATTGAGCCACATGTACTCGGCGTTTTATGTAATCTACTTAAAACTTACATTGTATTTTTTTTTTTTTTTTGGGTGTTTTATTAGAATGGGTTTCAAAGGATTATTCTTGTTCTACGGCATAGAATGTTAAGTTCACACATATATGTAAATTTTTTCTGGGGCTCAAGATATATGAAGGTCTCTCTATAAACAGTTAGAAATTTCTGAAGGTCTCTATAAAGATTTCGTCACATGTTTATATAAGTGCTTATGGATTAAGTCGTATTGTTCCGGATTACCTAGAAAAACATTAAATTTTGTCACGTTAAATCACAAATTTAAAATAATGTCAAAGAATAAATAGTAGTTGGTGGTAGTTGGCTACTTGGCAATATTGATGGGAACAAATGAATAGATTTAGGCCAAACTTAGGAACCATTGTCTGGTGTACACTTGTTGGTAGATATGCTTTCATTGGGTCCGGTTCGGTATCAATAAGTGAGATCAATCCATGGAACGTGTAGCAAACTCTTAAAACTTGATGCCCATTTAAGTGGCCCAATTTTTCAAAAGCCCAATTAGTTTAGAGGCCCAAACAAAGTAACATATGATGAGCTGGCAGATCACGTGAGACCACGTACTCCATTAACCCATCACGTCCATTACCAAACCGGTTTGGAAATGGTTTTCTTTCCTTCTAACGTCACATATGAACCAAATTGGGAAAAAATCATTAGAAAAAAAAGGGGAAAAAATCTGAAACCAAAAAACGAGAAGGGAAGGCAAAAAGGAGTCGAAGAACCTTTCGCGCTCTGACGAAATTCATTACTTACACTGATTATACTTTGTCTTCTTCTCCAGATATCTCTCCCTTCTCCTTAACGTTGAATCCTTAGGTCTTGCACGGATCTCTCTAAGATCAATTGCCGCGACTCATGACGCAGTCGCCGGTTCAACCACCTCCGCCGCTCTCCGCTCCGCCGCATTCTGGCGGTGGAGGTGTATTAAGAGGCGATGTACAGGTCAGGTGTGCAGGATGTCGCGTGATTCTGAGGGTTAAAACCGGCGTTGTGGAGTTCTCGTGTCCGACTTGTCAACTTCCCCAAATGTTGCCGCCGGAGCTTCTTTCTAGGGCACGGCCGCAGTTTCCGCAGTCTCAACAACAACAACTTCCGCCTCAACAGCAGCCAATTCAGACACTTCCGCCACCTCCGACGCTTCAGCAGCTTAAGCCTCTTAATTTGCCTAGACCTCCGGTGCCGGCACATGGGATCGATCCGACGAAGATGCAATTGCCTTGCGCTAACTGTCAGGCTATCCTCAATGTGCCACATGGACTTGCACGATTCTCGTGTCCTCAGTGTCATGTCGAGCTCGCCGTTGATGTCTCCAAGCTCAATCGGTCTTTAACTGCTCCTCAATCGCATCCGACTCCTCCTATTCCTTCTGCTCCGCCGGTTCTAGCTCTGCCTCCTCCCGAAGAAGTCAATGAGGTTTTTGTTCGATTACTTTATCTTGATTATATCGTTATTTGTAGACACAATTGTTGAAGTATGCTGTCATGTTCCTGTGTCGTTGGTTGTTGTATCATTGTATGTTTGGGTTCATAAGTGGCGTTCAGTTTTGGTCTCTGGAGATAGAATTGTGGACCTGAAACTCTTTGGAAATGGTGTTTGGGTGTTTTTTGGTAAAGATTTTGAGACTGTTATTTGTTGGTGTAAGAGTAGTGGTGGCTTTATAAACTAATCCTTCTTCATCCATGTCATATTCGGATCATATATATATGTCGGACATGTTTCCTAATTATCATCCCAAAACTAGGAAGCTATTGAAGTGGAGAGAGAAGAAGACGAAGGCGGAACAGCGGGAGAAACGTTTATGGATTATGTGAGTGCCTCAT
This sequence comes from Lepidium sativum, assembly GCA_023374145.1. NCBI lineage: Eukaryota > Viridiplantae > Streptophyta > Magnoliopsida > Brassicales > Brassicaceae > Lepidium > Lepidium sativum. Next base: position 8,190 of record JAKUCM010009024.1, on the reverse strand, counting down.
TTTGACAGTCGTTCTGGTCATCAAATTGTCAGTTTTAACGTTTTTGATGATACTAATTTGTTTCTTCATGAAGCGCCCCCCAAAACTTTCAATCGGACCTCCTCATCCTGATCCAATTGTGGAAACATCATCTCTATCTGCAGTGCAGCCCCCAGAACCCACCTATGATCTTAAAATTAAGGAAGAGCTCGAAAGATCAAAGGCTCTATCGTGCTTGCAGATTGAGACATTAGTTTATGCTTGTCAGGTTGCTTTAAATGGCAGAAAGTTTGTTTTATGGCTTCAAGTGTCTTGTACCTGTTTGACAATGTTGTAATTTATTATAGAGGCATCTCCAACACCTGGCTGATGGTACAAGAGCAGGCTTTTTTGTTGGAGACGGTGCTGGTGTGGGAAAAGGGCGAACAATTGCTGGCTTGATTTGGGAAAATTGGAAACATGGAAGGAGGAAAGCTTTGTAAGTCGTGTAGGAAAATACTGCCGATAAGAAATTGATAACTGTTAAATGGCATATGCTTATACTAGATTTGAATAATTATATCTACAGTTTTCCTTTACTGGTCTCTTTGATAGCTCAAAATAGAGTAAGGTGAGTTCTAATTATTTGTGCTTCTTTTCTCTATGATTTACATAGGTGGATTTCTATTGGCTCAGACTTGAAGTATGATGCAAGAAGGGATTTGGATGATGTGGGTGCCACATGCGTTGGAGGTATTATTTTGAATTTGGCTGTAAATTAGGATTGTAATTCACTTATATCATTGGGTCTTAAATGCTTCGTATGTCATGCATATTGCCTATGCTATTTACTTCTTTTTCTGGTTCGTGGTTGAATAGAAGGTTTTGAAGTGGATGGTATAGACTAGATCAGAACGAGATTCTGTTTTTTGCTGAATGCACAAATTGAATCTGGCTGTAGTATTACGATGTAAAGTATGGATGTATTATAAAGAACGTATTTCCTTTACTAATAGAGGTAATGGGTCTCTGAACTCTTTTTATCATGCCTAGAGGATGTTATGGATAGCTGATGTTTGTGCAGTACATGAAAATTTCAGGTAAGTTAAAGTTAGATTGTAATTTTAGAGTAGCCCAATTGTATTTGTGATTCATACTCTCATTGATCTTCTCTATGATTGAGCCTGAATGTCTTCTAAAAATTTAAGACAAGGAAAATTAGACAGATCGAGGGAATCATGTCAATGAATAAGCTCAGTCAAGTGAACAAATGTCCTATCTAATGACCATCTCGGTATTTTGTCTGCATACGTGCAGTGAATCCTTTGAACAAGCTACCCTATTCTAAGCTTGACTCAAAGAATGTCGGTGTTAAAGACGGAGTAGTATTTTTGACATACAATAGCCTTATTGCTTCCTCTGAGAAGGGCCGTTCTCGTTTACAGCAGCTTGTTCAATGGTGTGGACCTGAATTTGATGGTCTCTTGATCTTTGATGAGGTAGCAAATCCATGTGATGTATATTATATTAATTTGTTTTAAAGTTCCCATTTTTCTATTTTTGAATTGAACAATGTGCGATTATGCCCCTATGTGGTAAATTGCTTGGTCTCTGGTTTATTAATCTTGTGTCGAGCTCTGAACATTAGTATGTTAAGCAGCTTCAGCTATTTTTTTTTTCTTTTCGTAGTGCCATAAAGCGAAAAATTTGGTACCTGAAGCTGGGAGCCAGCCTACACGCATCGGGCAGGCTGTTGTTGACATCCAGGTCTGCTATTTGAAACTGAATACCTGATTACACTGTTCCTATCGATGTTGCTTTTATATTTTTCGTGGCTCTGACGAGTTGCAGATATTATAGTATATATTATGGTTTAGAACACTTAACGGTGGTTAGAGTCTTCTAGTTGACTCTTAATAATGAACTCTGGAAAACCAGGATAAGATCCCCCAAGCGCGTGTTCTTTATTGCTCTGCTACTGGTGCATCAGAACCACGAAACATGGGTTATATGGTCAGGCTTGGTCTTTGGGGAGCTGGAACAAGTTTCAGTGATTTTAGCAAATTTCTAGGTTGGTTTTCTTTTCTATCTCCTGTTGAATATATTTTGATAGCATTTGGATTAGTGCTTCCTGTCATTAAATTTGGTAAACACGAATTCATCAAGTGTAATGTTTGAGCTTTTTCTAGAGCATATACAACATATTCTATAATATGAGTTTAATAGGCTTGACTCATTATGAATTTTAATAATTACTTTTCTTCTCTTACTCTGCTTTATGCATTGCGCTACTTGGAATGGAACTTTAACAGGGCCTTTTGCGCAGGTGCCCTTGACAAAGGTGGGACAGGAGCTTTGGAATTAGTTGCCATGGACATGAAAGCGAGGTTTTATAAGCCTTTGTCATACTTTTTAGCCATTCACGTTGCATAATTCATTCTAACATCTCTTCTATGTGACAGGGGGATGTATGTATGCCGAACCCTGAGCTACAAAGGGGCTGAGTTTGAAATTGTTGAAGCACTTCTAGAAGCAGAAATGGAGGTAAATTGTCTTCTCTTTAATATTAGTTGGACATCTAGCTATATTATCAAGTAAATACCATGTAAGCTCAACAAAGATGTGTGTATGAAGAGTTGGGTGTGTCCGAGGAAGCTTGAACCAAGCATTTATACTATTCAGCAGGCTTTATTTTTCTTATGCATTTACAATGGTGGTTTAATACTTGTATAAATTTAAAAACAGAGATTTTGTGTTGTCATACTTCCTTTTTTTTGTAGGCAATGTACAATAAATCTGCAGAATTTTGGGCAGAGCTACGAATAGAGTTGTTGTCAGCAAGTGCTTTTCTTCCTAACGAGAAACCTAATTCTAGTCAGTTGTGGAGATTATACTGGTCAAGCCACCAGGTATATCCTCCTTATCTGTATCTCTATATTGACAGTGTTATCACTGTTATTAATAATTGTCATCTTAATCTTAGAGGTTGATCGATTTGTTTTCTTTATGTTACTGCAGCGTTTCTTTAGACACTTGTGTATGTCAGCTAAAGTACCCGTAACTGTGAGGTTAGCGAAGAAAGCCTTGTCAACAAACAAGTGTGTAGTTATTGGCCTTCAGAGTACTGGAGAGGCTCGAACCGAAGAGGCTGTAACTAAATATGTGCGTTTCTTCGCGTACTACTTTTGGAAAGAATATGAGCCATCCTTTTATGATTGCATCTAACGAACGTCTCCGTGATTGATAATCTTTCCCTCTTTTTATATTGCCATAGGGTCTTGAGCTTGATGACTTTGTCTCGGGACCCCGAGAGCTCTTGTTGAAATTTGTGGAAGAGAATTATCCCTTGCCGGAGCAGCCTGAACCTCTGTCAGGTAAGTTAGCTCTCTTTGTACAAGTGTTTGCTTATGAAATCCTGGAGTCTTTTATATCCTCTAAAAACCATACCTCTTTGAAATATTTACAGAGGATGAAAGTGTTAAAGAACTTCAAAGGAAGAGGCATTCAGCTTCACCTGGTGTGTCAATTAGAGGGAGGGTAAGAAAGATGGCAAAGTGGAAACCAGAGAGTGATGACGAAAGTGATTTGGAGTCTGAAGGTGGGTTTCCTACCTCTGACATAGAATCTGGTACCTATCAGGCATAATCTTGATACTTAGGCTGTAGTAACAAAAGTATAAGATGGGAAGCTTTTAATAGTTGTTCTTTAAGCACTGTACGATGTATTATTTAAACTGGAAATTAATATAGCACCTAATAAGCTTATTAACTTTGCCCCTATGTGCTACTATAGATCACCGATATTGGAAAATTCCAAAGAGATGACCTTATTGTGTTTTGGTACAAGTAATATCCTCAGATCGCCTAGTCTTGGTCTATTTCTTCAGTCAGCTAAATCTTAATTCCTCGAGGTCTGTACGTTCTTCTAATCAGTTTTGATTACAATGCAGCTGACTCTGCTGATGATTCGAATGATTCTGATGATGAGTTCCAGATATGTCAGATATGCAGTGGGGAAGATGTATGTTGCTTTAACCTTGATTGCTTGATTTCCATTGAGGTTACGAGATTTAAATATTTTTTCTTGTGACGAAACTAGGAAAGGAAGAAGTTGCTCCATTGTTCTGAATGTGACAAGCTTTTTCATCCGGACTGTGTTGTTCCTCCAGTTACAGACTTACCATCTGAAGCGTGGATATGCTATTCTTGCAAGGAAAAGACAGAGGAGTACATTCAAGCAAGACGTGCCTACATTTTGGATATGCAGAAAAGGTCTATACATTGGAATCACAACCTGATTACTTTCTGCTTGTGTAATAGAAGCAAAGTATTTATTCGGTTAAATGGTCATCTATTTTGTTTCTTTACAGGTATGAAGCAGCATTGGAACGAAAATCAAAGATTATAGAGATCATCCGTTCTCTGAATCTTCCGAACAATCCCTTAGATGACATTGTCGATCAGGTAACCATCATCTATACGTCTCTATTTTTCCTCAGGTATGAAGCAGCTCATACATGAGTCTCCTTTCTTTTTATCTGACGTAGTGGTTCCTATGAATTATTTATTCAAGTTATGGCATCTATGGGTGTGTTGATTGTGATATCGAAAGGCTTAATAGTGTGGTTAAACTAACTTTTGTAAACTTTAAAAATGCCTAAAATGATGCTGCTGTTTATGCACTGATGCAGCTTGGAGGCCCTGACAAAGTTGCAGAAATAACAGGCAGGCGAGGTATGCTTGTAAGAGCGTCTAATGGGAAAGGTGTTACTTATCAAGCAAGAAACACGTAAATTTCTCTCTCGTTCTAATTTATTCTTTAAATTTAATTTTATTCAGCACTAGTAATTTACTTTTCATCCTTGTGCTTCTTGGCGTTATAGAAAGGATATCACAATGGAAATGGTCAATATGCACGAAAAACAACAATTTATGGATGGTAAAAAGTTCGTTGCCATTATTTCTGAAGCTGGTTCAGCTGGTGTTTCGTTGCAAGCAGATAGAAGGGCAATAAATCAGGTATGTAGAGTTTATAGGTTCTCCTTGGAGATAAAATTTCCTTTTTGTGAATTCTTATTGTTCTGAAGATCTAAGTACATTGGCAAAGACGGCCTCAAAAGGTTCACGTGTTGGCTTTGGGGTATTAGTTGATTTGGAATTTTTTAAAAATTTTGTCTGCAGAAAAGAAGGGTTCACTTGACTTTAGAGCTTCCTTGGAGTGCTGATCGTGCAATTCAGCAATTTGGAAGAACTCACCGTTCGAATCAGACATCTGCACCTGAATATAGGTTGACATGATAACGTTTGTGTGTTTGATATTGTATCCGTCCAAATGAAAAAATCACTTGCTACCTTTTCAATTAAGAGTTCCATTGCTTATGTTGATAATTTTTTTGTTTTTGGCCCTGCCAGGCTACTTTTCACTAATCTCGGTGGAGAACGCCGCTTTGCCTCTATTGTTGCAAAGAGGCTAGAAACGCTTGGTGCTTTAACACAGGGAGACCGGAGGAAAGTCGTGAACCTCTCTAAACTATTTCTTAGCTGTTAGTCGTTTCGCATGTTATTGCTTATAACCTTGTCAGTTATCTTGTCTCACAATATGATGTCGTGTATTGCAGGGCTGGGCCCTCTGGTCCCTCTTTGAGTGCCTATAATTATGACAGTAACTTTGGTAAAAAATCCTTGATGGTGATGTATAGAGGAATTATGGAGCAGGTCTTCCTCATAAAACCATGTGGTTACTTTTAAGTCATCAATTTTACGTTAAATTTTAGGAATGATGATATTGGATCACGCATGAAATGTAGTATGGTTTACTTTTCAGGAGAAACTACCTGTTGTACCTCCTGGGTGCTCAACTGATGAACCAGAAACAATTAAAGAGTTTTTGACCAAGGCAAGGGCTGCTCTTGTTGCGGTTGGAATTGTTAGGGACAGTGTTTTGGGTAAGCTTTGCGTGCAATTTTTGTAGCACTTTGATTTTGATTATACCGTTGTAGATTTGTAATTTCCTTTTTACTTTACTTCATCGATGATGATACAGCTAATGGGAAAGATGTTGGAAAGTTATCAGGACGTATCATTGATTCCGACATGCATGATGTTGGACGATTTCTAAATCGCCTCTTGGGATTGCCACCTGATATTCAAAATAGGTATCATTCGTCAAACGTGAATTTTTGTTTTGCACTATGCAACTTACCATCTCTTTTAGTTCCATTCGTTTTAATATTCTAGATCCTATACTGTGCAGGCTTTTCGAATTGTTTACTAGTATATTAGACGTTCTTGTACATAATGCTCGGATTGAAGGAAGTTTTGATTCTGGAATTGTGGATATGAAAGCTAATAGTGTTGAGCTGCTGAGCACTCCAAAGGTTGATGATATCTCTTGCTTGATTATTCGTTCTTAGTGTATATGGGATACTAATATTTGATTTTTTCAGACCGTCCATGTTGATCAAATGTCTGGTGCCTCAACTATGCTCTTTACATTTACTCTAGATCGTGGTGTTACGTGGGAGGTACTCCAAGATCTTTCTACCTTGGTAAATTAGTTGTATTTCAGTACAATAAATAAAAAAGCTTGATTTGATTTGTGTCCCAGACTGCGAACTCAATGCTAGAGGGGAAGAGAAGAGACGGGCTTGGTTCACCTAGTGATGGCTTTTATGAATCTAAAAGAGAGTGGTTAGGAAGAAGGCACTTCATATTAGCATTTGAGAGGTAAATTATTATCCTCTTTAATCATTCCAGATTTTTCGTCCAATTGATAATCCTCAAAAATAACAAATATTACTTATAAAAACTAACAAATCTCATTGCTGGGTTTATCTGTGATTTTCAGTGCAGCTTCTGGTGGGTTGTTTAAGATTGTCCGTCCTGCTGTAGGAGAGTCGATCAGGTATCCATACTATTGGCAGAACCTTAGCCTTTCATATTTCTGACTCAGAAATTGGTCTTTACTAATGTTTTATATTGTCCAGGGAGATGTCTCTTTCAGAGTTGAAAACTAAATACCGAAAACTATCATCTTTGGAGAAGGCTCGTACTGGTTGGGAAGACGAGTACGAAGTTTCATCTAAACAGGTAATGCTTCCTCAATGGGAATTAAAGTTGAGAATACATAGAACCGAGACAGAAAAACAAATGATCACAGATTCATCTTACCCTGTCAAGTTTAAAGCCTCATGGCTCATAACTATCAATGTCGCGTTGTGCATAATGAGTTTTTATCTTACAGTGTATGCATGGACCCAAATGTAAGCTAGGCGATTATTGTACGGTTGGACGAAGAATACAGGAAGTGAACGTTGTGGGTGGCCTCATTCTTCCCATCTGGGGAACCATTGAGAAAGCTCTCTCCAAACAAGTAAACAAAACAACTTTCAAAGATTTATTAAGATACTTACTGTTGGCATAAAAACTAACACTGTGTTCGGATCTTTTGCAGGCTCGTCATAGCCACAAGAGAATTCGAGTTATACGGATAGAGACTACGACGGATAACCAGCGAATAGTGGGTCTCTCTATCCCTAATGCAGCTGTAGAAACTGTATTACAAGGTATTACAAGCTTTTCTCATGGAGTCTAATCTTAAGACATAATGACATATTGCATTCATTTTTTTCGGTTGATTTATTTCGACAACCTTTGTTTTGTGTCGTTTTTGTTGTTTTGCAGATTTAGCATGGGTTCAAGAGATTGATGATTGAGACAAACATTATTTATAAGAAACAGATACCTCCAAGTCCAAAGCTCCCATGCCTATTCGTATTTTCTTAATTTAAAAGACAAAAGGAAAAGGATACTTGACCTTCATTTTTGTGTATATCACATGGCGAAATTGACAAGATGCATAGATGTAATATTATTATTATCTAACAAGATTCTTCGTATGTTCTTTTGAAACGTTTTCTTATGTATATGCAAAATAATCAAGAGAAACCAAAAATAACGATGATTAGTTCCACAAAGCATAATTCTCAATAAAATAACTTTTTTAGTGTTTCATAATACACAACACACATAATTTAGAAATTACAAATGCTTTCAAACAGCAAAAGAGATAAAAAAAGGCTTATTTTTTTCAGACCAGAATCATCAAATCAACATGTCTAATAGAAAAGCATCAATAAACCTCTGTTTTTAACAGATAAAAGGAGCCTCAACACAACCATCATGACAATACAAACCTGGTTGCTGAGTAAATCCTTGCTTCTTCAATGTCTTC
>JAKUCM010009023.1:0-19537 GCA_023374145.1 Lepidium sativum | reverse complement strand
TATTGAATGCATGGAAAACTTAATTGTTGAGAATGAGCATTCAACTAAGGTACACACTGATACAAGAGGTTTCCACTCGTTCAAATATCAATTAACCTCTTGTGTGTAGTGTGTCGATGTAGTACTAAAGGATCATATCCACAAATAATATAGAATCAACACATTACAATTTGATAAACTAAAGGTACTCAACACAAACTATAAACCCACTATACTCAAACTAAGAAACCAACTTGAAACAAATAACAAGCAAACTAAACAATGACAAAACCCAAACTAGCAGTAAGTTTTAGGTAAGACAATTGATCAAAAGAGAACAGTAGTCAAATCAGTGATGCTTAAAGAGTCATTATGAACCATCATAGAGCATGAGACTCAACAATAGAACATCTCACTCTCGTGGCAATGAACTCTTTCCTATTCAATCAATCAAACTAACTTTCATTGCCGATTCAAAGACTAACAAGCATTACAAACAATCTCACTAACACCACTATCCACCATAACTTCAACTCTTATTGGCTAGGGAAGGATAGCTCACAAAAAAGTCATTCAGGAATTTCATCAAAAACCTCTCGTGCGGTAAACTTCCTAGCTTCTAAATCCAATTGATCAAGTTGAATCTAACATTAAGATCACTCTAAGTGAATAAATCCATAGATCGATCAACTTAAACACAAGATTCAACCATCAAATTCTAAGATTTACCTAACCATCAACATTTCCCTTCACTAGTCACGCATATCAAATGAAGAACAAAACAAACAAAATGAAATAAACACATAAACATGATGAAAGAGTAAAGAGAAAATATGAACATTCCTCAATAGATGGGAGATGATGATCCAAAGATCATCATTCCCAAAAGGGTCTCCAACTATCCCTCTCTCTCTAAGGTTAATTGGTAGCTAGAAAATGAAAGTAAGATTGTTCTAAATCCTTAAAAAATAGGGTTTTAATGTTTAAAAATGGAACCAGATCGACCTGAGAGAAACTAAGTATGATAAACTCAAATTAAACGCGTGCTTGTGAGGTTGAGGTCCTATTGTCAACGTTTTAAATATCCATAATGATTTTTGTGTGTGGGTTGTTTGTCAAGGTCATATAGTCGACCTTTAAGTTGACGATCCTTGCAACAAAGTCTCAACGTATGCTTGCAGATTGACCTATCTTAAGTAGATTCATCATATATTCCTTGTCGCTTGTCCAAATGCCTTTAAACCACCACCGAAAAAGATAAATCGTGTGTCTAAAGTTCAACAATTTGCGTTCATGGTAAGGCTTTCATAAATCAACAATATCAAGTGGTAGCGATTCTTCACCAAAGACCTCGTCTCAACCAAAATGGTTAAAGTTCTAAACAACCAACTTTCCTTGTTTGATTGATGCATTTAACTTCATTTTCTTGCTTTTCTATCCATCCTCAAGTCTCCACTCCTCTATACATAACTCCATATCACCTAAAATGACTCAAAAATGAAAAATATGCGACTCAATCTGTGATACCCAACCTTGGGTTAATGAATTAATTTAGTGGCCCATAAGGCCCAATAAAAGAATTGTCAAAGGAGATCAAGTTGTTGAGAAAAAAAGGAAAATTTGCATCTTCTCAACCTAGCACCAAAACCTAGTGTGTTCCTGATGTTCCTCATATTTTGTCGGTTTTGAGCTCATTATTACGGTTATATTTCGAGAATTCGTCTGTGTTTTATTGAGATTTCAGGTCAAAAATGTTCAGAGTTGGAATCATGCTTGAAGGTGGACTTTGGAGAAGTTTGAAGCATTTCTGGTATTCTCCACGAGAGGAAGGATCGATCGATCAACACAAGGGTCGATCGATCAGTGCTTTAACAAGGAATATGCGCACGATCTGAAGAAGGACTTGGCTTCTAAGAGATCGACTCAATATCCAAAGATCAATCGATCAACACAAGGATCGATCGATCGATGCCCTTCGAAGAAACCTAATTTCACGATTTTTCGGCTCTTGTTTTGGGACCTATAAATACTCGTTTCCTATTTTATTTTGAGGGGCGTATTTAAGCTTTCGAAGAATGATTGAGAGTTTGTAAGCTAGGAAGAAGATCTCTTCACACTTGAGAAGAATTTCTAAATCCTATTTCTATTTATTAATGCAATTTCAGTTTCAGTTCATCATGATTTGCTTGGTTCATTATTCTCTGTCTGAGTAGATCTTAGATCAGATTTAGGAATTCTAGGGATTTAGGATTCACTGTTAGGGAACAAATAGGATTGATGAATAGATGATTCTCCTTCTAATACTTGAGTTTAATGCATAGATTATCTTGATCACCTAGTCGATGATTTTAGGTTGTTAACTTTCCTGAAGCTTGTTAAGAACTAGAACTAGATTAGAAGAGCAATTCCTTCACTACCAACGAGAGTTGATGCTAGGTTAGATTGTGGGTAATTGAACTTAAGCGATAAAGCCTACTTGTAATCTGAAACCAACGAGAGTTAGGAACTTTATATTATTAGTAGAGGGGTAGATTCAACGAGAGCTGATTTATCTTTATTTATATTCAAGCCGAGAATATGATCAGATTAGTTCCTGAATAGTTTCCCTGACAAGAGTTCTAACTCCTGAATGAATACCTGATATCCGATTGCTTTAGTTATTTGATTACATTCGCGTTTAAGTGGTTAGTATTTACTTCTCTGATTTTGATTGATATAGGTTGCGATTCGATAGAAGTCGAAAATGTGATCTGGTTCTCTGAGGAATTCGACACCTAAATACTATTACGTTTGTTATGCACTTGCAGTAGGATATAGGGTTAAAACTCGTTGTATCAATTTTTTGGCGCCGTTGCCGGGGAACCATTAGTTGCCTTTCAATTTTCTGTTTACAGTTTCAAATCTATATCATTACTTACGTTTTTGTTTCTTTTCAGGTGTATGACCTGAAGTCAAGGTTCAGAAAATCTATTCAACTTGGATAATCAAGAGCTTGCGAGGGTTGAAAGAGAAAACCGAAGATCTAGGAATATGAATCCTCCAGAGAATCAAGCACCGCAGGATATAGCCACAGTGGTGTGATAATTGCAGAGAGAGTTGGCTGAGATTAGGAGAGCACGAGAGCCTGCTCAACGCAGAGCGATATGTGACATGGACACTCCACACACCCACTATCAAAATCGCTCAGCTATTCGACCTCCTACGATTGAGAGGAATGATTATGAGATCAAACCTCAGCTTATTGGGTTGGTTAACCAATATGTCTTCAATGGAATTCCAGGGGAGAATCCTATGGATCACATAGAGAATTTTGAAGACATATGTGGCACCACAAGCTCTAATGGTGTACCTGCTGATTATGTGAAGTGTAAGCTTTTCCATCATTCACTCTCATACAGAGCTTCTAGGTGGTTGCGTTCATTACCTCCAGGATCACTCACCACATGGGTTCAGGTTCGAGCAGCGTTTCTTGATCAGTTCTACACTAAGTCCAAGACTGCAGCTCTCAGGAGCAAGATTTCATCGTTTCAAAAACGATCTGGGGAATCTCTGAATGAAGCATGAGAACGTTTCAAGGAGTATCAGCGAGATTGTACACATCATGGATACTCGGATGAGCAGCTTCTCAACACTTTCTATAGTGGAATCGAGTGGAGTACAAAAATTCCCTGAATGCTTCCAGCAATGGAGACTTTATGACTAACACTAGGGATGAAGCTTTCACTCTAATTGATAACTTGGCTGCAAGTTTTGGTAGTCATTGTCCATAATATGTTCGAACTAGGAAGGTGAACAGTGTGGAGATTCAGAGGATTGATGAGATTGCTGAAAAGTTGAATATTCTAATCCGAGTAAATCAGGGTAATCAGAGGAGTGTGAATCAAGTTGAGGTCAGCAGAGAAGTGGCTCAGGTTCAAGATGATTCAGTTAGTTTTGAAGACCAAAGGGAAGTCGATTATGTTAACTGGCAGAACAGGGAGAAAAACCCGAACTATCTTTCCTACAGGAGCACTAACGTCGAGAACCCTCAGGATGTTACTTTTTCAGCACCCACATTGCCTCAAGGATCACCTTTTCAGGGAAAGCCCTTCATTAAGAATTCAGGTCAGAGATGGGGTAATTAGAAGCCGTTTGTTCTGAATGCAGCAACAGTCTTCAGCAGCAACTTCAGGAATATTAAACGAAGAGATTAAGGCCTTGATTCAGCAACTTGCTGTTGAGCAACAAAAGACTACAAGGGAGCTTAATGTTAAGATGGATAACATCTACAATGATATGAATGAGAAGTTTGAGTCAATTTCTATGCATATTAAGAAACTAGACACTCAAGTTGCTCAGACTGATGAGGCTATTAAACGTCCACAAGGAGCTTTACCTGGAAAAGTTGAGAAGAATCCCAAGAAATCCTGCAATGTGGTCAATTCTGAAGTAGGGAGTTCAGTTGAGAGTAAGTACAATTCTTGATGAGTCCCGACCTATCGGACCGAACACGGACAACGAAATAGGCGAAGGACCCAGCCGCGGAACACAAGGACCAATCCGAGCACTGACCATTAACCCAGGGATCACCACTAGGTCCAAGACGGCTGCCCGGAATACGCAAACAAAGTGCAACCTGTACGTGACCGAGTTCCTAGAGTCGTATGATCCTCGATCATACGACCAGCCCAACCGCGACCCGAAGGAAGTTATCCGATCGGTCTTCACCATCTCAAGGTGAAGACCCTAAGCCGTTAAGGAAGCTGGGCACTCTTTTTCCTCACCTTGTTTTTGTCCCAAGTGGTTTCCAAGGGAGGTTTTAACGAGGCCAGGGCACTTAGCGCATGGGCGCGCAACCTCCGAGTGACGCGCCCATCTCTATCTTTTATTTTCTAGCCGTTAGGTATTTCTAGCCGTTAGGGTGTACGGACCTGTATCTTTCCGCGTCTTTATGCCCATGTGTTTAGGGCTTCCTTTCTTTTGTCTTTCCTATAAAAGGGACCCTTGTGCTTTTATTTTGAGGTTAGCCTATTTTGAGTGAAATCTGTTTTATCTTTCTCGTTGCGTGAGACTCGCACCGAAACCCTTAGCCGCCTTTGAACCGGGTTCCCGACGGCTAAGTAGACCGAATCGTGAGTAGAGCCACCACTCACGTGTCGTCTCTCGATCCACCAGTTTCCATTTCCCTTATTCCATCGCATCCATCCCTCGGAGATCTCGGTTGTCATTAAACCGAGTCTCAAATCCATCCCACTTATCTTTCCGATATTTTCCAATCATTTTCTCTCTTTACCGACAAAATGATCGACCCAAAAATCCCTCCATGACCCTCGTGACGCATCAATCCTCCTATTCCATACCCTAAAGAGTTTGTGAAGATATAATATCGAGGAGAGCTCACTAACCTTGTCGAGTTGGACAGCTAGTTTTCAGTGATGCCTTGTGTGATTCTGAAGCTAGTATCAATGTGATCTCTTTGAAGACTATGCAGAAACTCGGTATTGAACTAATGCAAGAGCATCACTCGTCTGTTTCTCTTAGAGATGCATCTTCTAAGGTACATAGAGGAAGGCTTGTTGACTTCACTCTTCTGGTTGGGAATTGCAAGATCCCTACAGACTTTATTGTTATTGAAATGGCAAGAAAAGGAGCTGTTCCGATCTTATTGGGAAGGCCATTCCTCAAAACAGCTGGTGCTAAGTTAGACTTCCTAAGTCAAAGAGTCGTATTGCAGAACGTGGACAATGATGTTTAATAACCTATTTGAGCTTCATCGAGTAATTTCTGTGGGATGATTCGAGATGATGGAGGGAAGCGAGTGAGAACTAAATCATTGACTCAGGTTGCAGTATATGGTGAAGAAGATAGTGATTGTGATGATGAGTATGGGTTGCTCCGTGAACAAGAGAGGGACTCAGCTGAACATCAAGACACTTGTATCATTTATCGTCTTGACAAATTCATCAACTATGATGTTAAAGGTTTTTTTATCAAAGTTTTTGCAGGTAGTTCTAGCTTTGATACTTCTGGAATCTACACAGTCAAAGAGATATGCCAGGATGGAACTGTTGCATTGTTGGATGCTTCAGGAAGGACAATCCACAAGAAAGATGAATAGTTGAAGAAGTTCATCATTGACGAGATTAATGTCCAAGGAATGAGCAAACCTCACTCAAGCGGTTCTGCCATCTGAATGGCATCCGAGTCAAGCTAATGACAGTAAAAAAGTGCTGAGTGGGAGGTAACCCACTATTAGGTAATTTGTTTTTCGTTTTTATTTTAGTTTGCATTTGTTTTTGTTTTTATTTCAGACCTCGATTTCTCTCTCATTTTTCATCCGTTTTTAACGATTCAAAAACCTAATCTGTTTAGAATTTCACCATCTATCTGATTCTGTGGTTCATTAATTCGATTAGCAAAGGTATATTCTCTAAATTCGAATTTTCTGTCCGATTTTGTAAGTTGAATTGGGTAAAGAGGAACATGCTTTCTTGTTGATTTTCATTGATTAACTGATGCATGTGCTTTATTCTTACATGAATTCGACCGCCTCTTGCTGCTTGTATCATTGAATTTCAATTAGAGATTGCTTGTTAGGTTGAAGGAGAATTTCTAGAGGAATTTTGAAATTTTTAGGCTTCATTTTGATGATTGTAGTTCGATTGATACATCGCTGGATGTTGATCTTGTTTAATTGAATAAGCAATCGGACCCCTGATCATTTGTATGCCTAAGTTATCGAAATCTTGTGAATTTTCTCGATCACAAACTCATTTTTTCAGTTATGTCTCTGTTCTTTCATTGTAGATGGTTCGAACATTGACTTCTAATCCTAAGAAGCCTACGAACAAAGTCCGAGCATCTTCGAATCTTCAGTGTGGTCAGTCGTCGCAACAGCATGACGATGCACCTAGATATGGACAGCTTGGTGAGTGTTTGCCTTGGCCGAGACCAGAACTAACATATTTTATTGATAATTTGGCTAACATATAAGGATAGGAAGGAAGGAGATCGTTGGAAGAGCTTTCATGAAAGCTTCTATGATCAACTCCTCACAAACACTTTGATTCCAACGAAGTTCCTTTGCCGTGAGACATTGCATCAGATGGGGATTCTCGAAGATGTTACTAAGCTGCTGGATAATCTTTGTCTGACCAAGTTCTGTTTTGATGCTTATCCACTTTATCCGGAGGTCGTTAGGCAGTTCTTAGCGACATGTAATCTACATATGTGTGATGATCCTCACGGTTTGGTTTATGCTCAATACCTCACGTACTTATATAGAGGAGCTCTTTATACGATCACCATTCAGGAGTTGTGACAGGTTTATGGTTTTGATGAGTATGCAGTTGGACAGAAACCATCGAAGAACTCTCCTGCGAAGAATGCATTGTGGTACTTGTTGTCTGGTGATGAGTATCATGGCAAGTATTCAAAACTTACTCACATCAGGAATCCTGCTATTAGGATAGTTTCTAAGCATATCGGGTCGACCATTCTAGCTAAGGAAGAGTCAGAAAATGTCACCAAATCTCAGCTGGAGTACTTGCACGAGGCCATCTCTCATTTGGTACCAGATCATTACCAAGATCCTACTTATGCTACAAGTACTCTTCTGAACATCAACTCGGGGTATCTATTTGCTAATTAGATGATTAAGCACAGATATAGAGGTGACCTGAGGAATGGAGTAGTTGAGCCGATTGGTAGTCTCTTGACACCGATTTTCAGATTTCATGGATTAGATCTTAGTCAGACAGAGGTGGTGCAAAGGAATGATTTGATCGATACAACTGCCTTGGCCATATTTGAACACTTTTTGGAGAAAAAGCAGTAGACTTTCTTCGATGACACGCCACGTATGATGTATGTCACACTTCCAACTCCTCCCATAACTTCGGTTACCTGCAGAGAGAATGTGGAGTTTCGGCCAGATTTATCACATCCTGAGATTTTCAACAAGCTTAAGGTGAAGGAAGCCGCACCATGCGCCCGATTTAGGAGAGCTCGAGCTTCCACTTCTGCTACGTTCGTACTTCCACTCAACTTTCCAAGGTTTTTGATTTCTGAGTTTCCAGAGGAGGAACTCGGACTACCTCATTACTCACAAGACTTCACGGATCAGCAGTTTAGAGAGTGGCAAGTCAAGAATGAAAGGATGAAGAGACCAATTCAGCGGACCATTTGGGATGTTTTAAGGAAGATCCCAACTTCTTTTTGTATAAGTGCACCTGCAGCTGATCGCGATGAGCATGTCTCTATGCCTACTGTGCCTACTAGCCGACCATATGTTGCTGGACATTAGTCTGATGATGATAATGAGGATGATCGGCCATTGGATTATCGCTTTCCTCGTCGTCGCAGAGCACCGGGCTACCGCGATAGCCAGAGTCCTGAGTAACTTCTTTGGTTGTTCCTACCTTTGTTTCTTATGTGTTTTATGTCTTCTTTTTGATTTATTCTTATAGTGGGGCGGTGTAAAGTAAGTCTCGAGAGAACACTTATTTTTCTGTTTTGTTTCTTTTGCATTGTCGATTTTTCAGACTATTTCTTTCATTTATTTCTATATTTTGAGCTTCTGAGACTGACATCAGACTTCTTGATTTTCGATTTTCTCAGTATTATACTGGACTCAGTATCGCTTGATTTGCATTTGAGAGGAATTGGTGAGACTATTGGAAAACCTAGAGACAAAGCAACACTCAGTTTCAGAGCACATTCATCTCAACTTTCAGAGGATTTCATGTTGATTTCACACCTAACCTGAATTAATCCTCTCATCAAGGGAATTGGTAATACATCATGTATGTTCCTTCTCTTTACTCAATGAAAGATATTCCTTGTAAGTTTGGTTCTCATTCTCTCTTCATCATTTCATGCAATTTAAGTCAGAAATTATGATGGTCGATATAAGTTTTTGCATGAAGTTAGCCTAGGGTAAAAGTTTCCCAATGACGCAACAAGTTTTTAAAGTGAATTGGACGTTTCTGAGGATATATCCAATGATGTAATCCTTTTCACTTTACTAATTAGCTTACTGAAGGAAACTCCAATGAAGCAACTTACTAAGAAGAATTGGTTTTATGAAAAGAGATAGATGAAATGAGATTGAAGGTAATCTAGAGAGTAGAAGTAGGAAATTTTCGCCTCTTGATCGATATTCCCTCGAATGAGACTACACTTAGATTTATTAGGAAGTCAGTATGGGGAATCTGATTATTTGTTTTGAAATGTGACACGAGATTGTTATGTTTGCTAATTCTGGGGGAAGTACAAGGTGGTCTCGAATTTGATAAGTAATATTCTTGTGATCATTTTGGGCTTGATGTGCAGATCTAGAGAGAGTCATTTGTCTGATGAGATGTGATCTTCCTACAGTCTTTCTTTCTTTGCTTGAGGACAAGCAAGAAGCTAAGTCTGGGGGAATTGATGTTCCTCATATTTTTTCGGTTTTCAGCTTATTATTACGGTTATATTTGGAGAATTCGTCTGTGTTTTATTGAGATTTCAGGTAAAAAATGTTGAGAGTTGGAATCATGCTGAAGGTAGACATTGGGGAAGTTTGAAGCATTTTCTGGTATTCTCCACAAGAGGAAGGATCGATCGATATACACAAAGGTCGATCGATCAGTGCTTTAACAAGGAATATGCACACGATCTGAATAACGACTTGGCTTCTAAGAGATCGACTCAATATCCAAAGATTGATCGATCAGCACAAGGATCGATCGATCGATGCCCTTCGAAGAAACCTAATTTCAGGATTTTTCGGCTCTTTTTACTTTTTTCCTATTTTATTTTGAGGGGCGTCTTTAAGCTTTCGAAGAACGATTTTTACAGAAGTTTGAGAGTTTGTAAGCTAGGAAGAAGATCTCTTTACACTTGAAAAGAATTTCTGAATCCTATTTCTATTTATTAATGCAATTTCAGTTTCACTTCATCATGATTTGCTTGGTTCATTGTTCTATGTTTGAGTAGATCTTAGATCGGATTTAGAGATTCTAGGGTTTTAGGATTCACTGTTAGGGAACAAATAAGATTGATGAATATATGATTCTCCTTCTAATACTTGAGTTTAATGCATATATTAGCTTGATCACATAGTCGATGACTTTAGGTTGTTAACTTTCCTGAAGCTTGTTAGGAACTAGAACTAGATTAGAAGAGCAATTCCTTTACTACCAACTAGAGTTGATGCTAGGTTGGACAGTGGGTAATTGAACTAAGCGATAAAGCCTACTTGTAATCTGAAACCAACGAGAGTTAGGACCTTTAGATTATTAGTAGAGGGGTAGATTCAACGAGAGTTGGTTTATCTTTATTTATGTTCAAGCCGAGGATATGATCAGATTAGTTCCTGAATAGTTTCCCTGACAAGAGTTCTAACTCCTGAATGAATACCTGATATCTGATTGCTTTAGTTATTTGATTACATTCGCGGTTAAGTTGTTAGTATTTATTTCTCTGATTTTGATTGATATAACTTGCGATTTGATAGAAGTCGAAAGTGTGATCTGGTTCTCTGAGGAATTCGACACCTAAATACTATTACGTTTGTTGTGCACTTGCAGTAGGATATATGGTTAAAACTCGTTGTATCATTTATCCTATTTAAACCCACCAACTCGGCGCCGCCTAAGCTTCTTCCTCTTACGAAATCTTCAATCTCGAGCTTCATAACAAGTATCTTCATTGCCGAACTTGATTGATCAACCTAGAGCAGCCTCGAAGTGGTAAGAAATCTAGTCTGAACCACTATTTTTCGGGGTCCATAACTAATCTGATATTAATCGTCTATTGATGATTTTTGGTAGTTCTGGAAAGATATTCTTCTCAAGTTTTTGTAGCTTCAAACGGATAGTTAATCGGAGTAGTATTGAGAGAGTTACATTGAGTTTAAGGTAAGACATCAACTCAATCTCTATTTCCAGACTTAGAGAATTCTGAGTTTTGTTCTAATTGTTGTGTTCGACTTGGCATATTTGGGGTCATTTTCTGACTAGATCTGTGCAAGGAAAGTCATGTTTTCGTTGGATTTAGACAAAGGAAACATTCAAGAACACAACAGAACCACCGAACCTTCAAATCTAGATAAGATCTGATTTGTAATGTCGTTGATTGGTCAGCAAGAATCATCTATTTTGTTGACTGATGAACCCTAGTTCTGTCTGGTTGCTTGTGTGTGAAGTTTTCTTCTGTGAAAATTTTTGAATTTGTTTTTGGCTGCGTTTTTGAATTTGTCACCGGCCAATCTAGGTGAGGATATTATTTGCGATACTTTTAGTTTTAATTTAATATTAAACTCATTTATTCTTGAAATTAAAAATATTTAGTTAGAATATTTTTAATCATATATTAAATATTATATAACTCTTAGATAATATTTTAGGGATTTTGTGAATGTTTGGAAATAGGATAGTTGTTTGAATTATTATATAATATATAAATAATTAAATTATTTATTTGTTTAGGCATCTTGAAGAAGTGATATATTTGAGGTTTTTGATGAAAAGTAAGTAAATAAAGAATGAGTAAATGAGTAAGTGACGTGTTTCTTAAAAAGTGGTGAGGCGAAGGAATTGGGCTACGGGCTGACAATCCCCGTGGAAAAGAGACAATGGTCTGGATGTCTCTTAAAAAGTGTGACGCGGAGGAATTGGGATACGGGCCGACAATCTCCGTGGAAAAGAGACAATGGTCTGGAGTGAGCCGACGGGACCGCTTTAGCCCAAAAACCGCTGACGAGCTAGGGAGGATCGAGTTACGTACCGTGGTCTCCCAACCGAGGGGATCTGAAGCCATCGTGGAGTATGGTTGAGCCGATGTGTGCGACGTTTGCTACTACTAGCAAACCAACCTGATTGGTACAACTTGTTGAAATACACAAGTTGAACATGATTTCTTTCTATGCTTAGGATAGACGATGTTTAGTATTAAGTTAGAACTTTAAGCCTTAGTGGGCAGAAGTGATCTCCTCACTGAGTATTTATACTCACCCTCTCATTTTTTTCCCTTTTTCCAGATCGGATCTGGGATCGTGAGTAGCTGCTGAGTCTCCCTTTTTCATTGAAGTTATTCATTTCAGTTATTTATTTCATAAGACATTTTCTTCGTTATTTTCTTTATTTTAATAATCTTTATTCGAGAGATTTTATGTAAGATTTTGGGACCATTTTAGTTATTAAATAAAGATTGAATGTTTTGACACGAAGTGACACGTGTCTCAAAGAGTTAGGAGACGAGTGTTACAAATTGGTATAAGAGCGGAGGTTAAAGCTAAGCCGGTTTTGTCCCGGAAAGCTAAGTAGGAAAAAAAAATGTTTTCAAATTGTGTGTTATAATGAATGATTTTTTTAATAAAACAAATATATATTGTGGTTCCCTTTCCAAAATTATTTTTTTTTATAAAAAAACTCGTTTTGAAAATAATTTTGAAAAAGAAGAAGAAAGAAAAGGTGACTTGATCTTATTTTATTTAGCTCATGATTTTGAAGAAGTGTTAGTTTATTAATTATGGGGGTTTTGATCTCAGAAAATGCCACCAAGGAGACGTGCTAGCAGTGGTCGTAACCCATCAGTGGACCTAACAAGAGTGCCATTGCCGCCTGAGCTGCCGCGTAATGTTGCAACCCGCGAGGAGATCCAAGAACTCGGATCTTATGCATGAGCTTGTAAACCGTGGCGTGCCACCACCACCACAGGCTCCGGCCCCACCCGTGGAAATGCCACCGCTAGGAATTGGACTCTCCTATTTGGAGATTATGAGGCTTATAAGGGATATGGGCATGGAGTACTTTAGTCGCGGAATTGATCCAATTCAGGCTGATGACTGGAGACAGTTGTTGGAGAGGAACTTTGCCTCTGCCAGATGTCCAGCTGAGTTCAAACGCGAGCTGGCAGAACACTATTTGCGTGGAGATGCTCACATCTGGTGGGAAAATGTGAAGAGAAGCATGCTAGCTGGGTATGCTATCACCTGGAATGACTTCCTTGATGAGTTCCAAAGGAAGTACTTCTCCCAGGAGGTGATGGATCAGATGGACAACGAATTTCTGGAGCTTCGTCAGGGTATGAAGACGGTTAGAGAGTATGAGCAGGAGTTCAGCCGTCTCAGGAGGTTCAGTGTCAGAGACATAGGTGAGCAAGATGTAATCCGCAGGTTTGTGAGAGGATTGCATGCTGGAACCCGTAACCTTTGTTATGTTTGAGAAGGTGCCACTTTGTTTGAGATCATGGAGCATGTTGCTTCGAAAGAAAAAGGATTCGAGGAGGATGCTAGGGATCTTGTGCGCACTCAGCCCATAGCAGCAAGGGGAGTTGAGCCTCATAAGCGTCCTCGTGATATTCCAAGCACATGACCAAATCAAATCCGACCATTGTGTGCTACATGTGGAAAAAAGCATGGTAAAGTATGCTGGAACAATGGAGGAAATGGTGGGAACAAATGTTTTCAATGTGGGATGACTGGCCATATTAGGCCGAATTATCCGCACAAAGATAATAATTGCTTGAGGTGTGGTCGTGCGGGTCATTATGCTCGTGATTGCACAGCACTGAAGCCAATGAGCCAACAAGGATTTCAAAATCGGGGGAATTTGCCACCGCCTCCCAAGAGGCAAGCAATTGGTCCACACTTGTATGCAATTGTCGCGCCGGATGATGCAGGGCAGGATGAAGCAGATTGAGAAGGTGGAGAACCGATAGTGGGTAAGTTATTTGATCTTTTGTAAATTATGTGAATTCTTTATTTCAAAAAAAACAGTGGTTCTTGTATGTTAGTGTTGCTTAGTTCCAGAACCTATGTATGAACCATTCTTCTTGGATAGATGGAAGCCCACACTATGTTTGACTATGGCGCTACACATAGCTTTGTGTGCCCACATATAGCAAGGGGTTTTAATTCCCGGATTGCTTTTTCTGAAAAGAAGAGGAGGATTAAAACCACATGTTCGGAATTAGTGGGGTCATAAAGGACCTATCGGGACGTTCTTGTGACTATAGAAACTGTAGCACTGCTGGGAACTTTATTGAGATGGAGATGAAGCGCTGTGAGGTAATCATAGGCATGGATTGGTTGAAACGCCATGGAGCTCACTTGGATTGTCTGAAAGCACATGTTAAACTCAATCATGCAGAAGGAGACTTGATATTTCAGGGAGTCAATGTCAGGAAAATGACTCAAATTGCTGCAATAATGGATGGAGAAGGTTCGCAGCAGGAAGAGATTCATGTCTATTTGGCAAGAATCTCTGTTGAAAGAGGGGAATCAGAAGTAGAGCTGAAAGATACTCCAGTTGTTGTGGAATATGCAAATGTTTTTGAACCACTGATAGGACCCCCACCTGGAAGAGGTGATGAGTCCACTATTGAGCTGGAGCCAGGGATTGCTCCAATCTCGAGAGCTCCTTACCGTTTAGCCCCATCAGAGATGGCAGAACTAAAGAAGCAGTTGGAGGAACTGTTGGAGAAAGGGTTCATTAGACCTAGTAGTTCACCATGGGGAGCTCCTGTATTTTTTGTGAAGAAGAAAGATGGCAGCTTCAGACTTTGCATAGACTACCGAGGGCTAAACAAGGTGACCATCAAGAACAAGTATCCCCTACCTCAGATTGATGAGTTGTTGGACCAGTTGCAAGGAGCGTCTTGGTTCTCAAAAATTGATTTGGCATCCGGTTATCATCAGATTGCTATCACCGGAGATGACATCAAAAAGATAGCCTTCAGAACACGTTACAAGCACTATGAGTTCACAGTGATGCCTTTTGGTTTGACGAATGCCCCTGCCGCTTTTATGGAAATGATGAATAACATGTTTTGGAAATATATAGACAAGTTTGTTATTGTGTTCATTGATGACATTTTGATATACTCTAGAAGTAAGGAAGAGCATGTTAAACACTTAAGGATTGTGTTGCAGACATTGCGGAAGCTTCAATTATATGCTAAGTTAAAGAAGTGCAACTTTTGGCAGAAGAGAACTGGATTTTTAGGCCACATTGTGACAGAAGAAGAGTTACAGTAGATCCAGAGAAGACTTGCACGATTTCAGTTTGGCCTAGACCTAAGAGTGCTACTGAGGTACGCAACTTTCTAGGGCTTGCAGGTTATTACCGGAAATTTGGGGAGGAATTTGCCAGCTTGGCCACGCCATTGACAATACTAACGTGTAAGGAAGCACATTTTGAGTGGTCTAAAACGTGCGAGCAGAGCTTTGAGAGTTTGAAAGAACGTTTGACTAAGATACCTGTGTTGGTACTACCAAGGGTAGGTGTACCATATGTGGTTTACACAGATTCGTCAAAAATTGGTCTTGGATGTGTTCTTATGCAAGAGGGTAAGGTGATTGCTTACGCCTCTAGACAGTTGAGGAAACATGAGGTCAATTATCCTACCCATGATTTGGAGCTTGCAGCTGTGGTCTTTGCCCTTAAGGTCTGGCGAGCATACTTGTATGGATAAAGGGTACAATTGTTTACAGACCACAAAATTCGGAAGTACATCTTTACTCAAGCATACCGAAATCTTAGATAGAGGAGATGGGTGGAGTTGTTGTTGGACTACAATGTGGATATCGCTTATCATCCAGGGAAAGCTAATCTGGTAGCAGATGCATTAAGCAGGAGAAGTAGCGATGCGTCAAGCACAAAGGAAGTGCAAGAGCTAGGAGTAATGTTATCTATCCTCAGAATTTGTGAAGTCTTTGTAGAGGATGACGTTTTAGGTCTCAAAGCAATAAACCAAGCACATTTGTTGTGGAGGATTCGTGAGGCGCAAAAGAGTGATGCATCCTTACTAAAGTCAGTTGTGATTGGAGTTGTGGGTTTTGACACCACAAAGAATGGAACACATGTCTTCAGGGGTCGAGTTTGTGCTCCTGATGACAAAGTTCTGAAGCGGTATTACCACTGGAGCGGGATGAAACGAGATGTAGCAGATTGGGTGGCAAAATGCACATTTGTAAGTTGGTGAAGGCAGAGCACCAAGTTTCGAGTGGACTTCTTCAGAGTTTACCATTACCCGAATGGAAATGGGATATGGTGACTATGGATTTTGTTATTTTTCTTCCAAGGACTGTAAATAAGCGGAACGCAATTTGGGTAATTGTAGACCGACTAACGAAGTTTGCGCATTTCTTAGCGATCAACAAGAAGGACACTACAGAACACTTAGCTCAGAGATATGTTGAAGAGATTGTTAGACTGCATGGTGTTCCGGTGAGCATTGTCTCAGACAGAGATCCAAAGTTTTCATCAAATTTTGGGGTGCATTTCAGAAGGCTTTAGGGACCAAGGTGCAGATGAGCACCGCATATCACCCGCAGACAAATGATCAATCTGAGAGCACGATTCAGACGTTGGAGGACATGCTTAGAGCTTGCATGTTGGATTGGAGAGGTCGTTGGGAACGATACTTACCATTAACAGAGTTTTCTTATAATAACAAATATCATGCAAGCATAGGCATGCCTCTATACGAGGCTCTTTATGGACGACCTTGTCGCACTCCACTTTGTTGGACATAAGTGGGGGAGCGCCAAACATGAAGCCTGCAATCATTAAGGAGACGAGGGGACTAGTAGAGATCCTTAAGAAGAGGTTAGCAGATCTCATGACCGTCAGAAAATTTATACGGATAAAAGGCGAAAGAGTTTGTTGTTTGAGGTAGGTGACTTAGTGTACCTGAAGATGAGAATGTTCAGAGGTGTGAACCGTTGGGCTAAGAGAGGGAAGCTGAAGTTGTTGCATATCGGCTTGATCTACCTCCAGAGCTTGCAATATTTCATAATGTTTTTCACGTGTCTCTGCTCAGGAAAATGATCAAAGAGCCAGAGCTCATTATCTCACAGCCACCAGAGGACTTGGAGTCTGATTTGTCAGTTAAAGGGAAACCGGTATCAATTTTAGATAGGAGAGAGGTTAGCTCCATCAGCAAGAAAAGTAAGACGGTTCAGGTTCACTGGGAGAGAGATGGTATTCAAGAATTAAGAGGGGAGTCAGAAAAGGAGATGAGGGAAGATTATCCAGAGATTTTCAAGGAAGAGAGCATAAAAATGGACATACCAAATTCGGGGACAAATTCCTAAAAGTGGGGGAGAATTGTGAGACCCAACCTTTGGTTAATGAATTAATTTTGTGGCCCATAAGACCCAATAAAAGAATTGTCAAGGGAGATCAACTTGTTGAGAAAAAAAGAAGGAAAATTTGCATCTTCTCAAACTAGCACCAAAACCTAGTGTGTTCCCCTATTTAAACACACCAACATGACACCGCCTAAGCTTCTTCCTCTTATGAAATCTTCAAACTCGAGCCTCATAGCAAGTATCTTCATTGCCGAAGTTGATTGATCAACCTAGAACAGCCTCTAAGTGGTAAGAAATCCAGTCCAAACTACTATTTTCGGAGTCCATAACTAATCTGATATTAATCGCCTATTGATGATTTTGACAGTTCTGGAAAGATCTTTCTCTCAAGTTTCTGTAGCTTCAAACGGATCTTTGATCGGAGTAGTATTGAGAGAGTTACATCGAGTTTAAGGTAAGACATCAACTCAGTCTCTATTTCCAGACTTAGAGAATTCTGAGTTTTGTTCTCATTGCTGTGTTCGACTTGGCATATTTGGGGTCGTTTTCTGACTAGATCTGTGCAAGGAAAGTCAGATTTTGTTGGATTTAGATAAAGGGAACATTCAAGAACGCAACAGAACCGCCGTACCTTCGAATCTAGGTAAGATCTGATCTGTACTGTCGTTGCTTGGTCAGCAAGAATCATATGTTTTGTTGACTGATGAACCTTAGTTCTGTCTGGTTGCTTGTGTGTGAAGGTTTCTGCTTTGAAAGTTGTTGAATTTGTTTTTGGTTGCGTTTTTGAATCTGTCACCGGCCAATCTAGGTGAGGATATGATCTGCGAGACTTTTAGTTTTAATTTAATATTAAACTCGTTTATTCTGGAAATTAAAAATAATATTTTTAATCATATATTAAATATTATATAACTCTTAGATAATATTTTAGGGATTTTGTGAATGTTTGGAAATAGGATAGTTGTTTGAATTATTATATAATATATAAATAATTAAATTATTTATTTGTTTAGGCATCTTGAAGAAGTGATTTATTTGAGGTTTTTGATGAAAAGTAAGTAAATAAAGAATGAGTAAATGAGTAAGTGACGTGTTTCTTAAAAAGTGGTGAGGCGAAGGAATTGGGCTACGGGCCGACAATCCCCGTGGAAAAGAGACAATGGTCTGGATGTCTCTTAAAAAGTGTGACGCGGAGGAATTGGGATACGGGCCGACAATCCCCGTGGAAAAGAGACAATGGTCTGGAGTGAGCCGACGGGACCGCTTTAGCCCAAAAACCGCTGACGAGCTAGGGAGGATCGAGTTACGTACCGTGGTCTCCCAACCGAGGGGCTCTGAAGCCATCGTGGAGTATGGTTGAGCCGATGTGTGCGACGTTTGCTACTACTAGCAAACCAACCTGATTGGTACAACTTGTTGAAATACACAAGTTGCACATGATTGCTTTCTATGCTTAGGATATACGATGTTTAGTATTAAGTTAGAACTTTGAGTCTCTGTGGGCAGAAGTGATCTCCTCACTGAGTATTTATACTCACCCCCTCATTTTTCCCCTTTCCAGATCGGGTCTAGGATCGTGAGTAGCTGCCGAGTCTCCCTTTTTCATTGAAGTTATTCATTTCAGTTATTTATTTCGCAAGACATTTTCTTCGTTATTTTCTCTATTTTAATAATTTTTATTCGAGAGATTTTATGTAAGATTTTGGGACCATCTTAGTTATTAAATAAACATTGAATGTTTTGGCACGAAGTGACACATGTCTCAAAGAGTTAGGGGACGGGTGTTACACAATCTATTTAGGACTCTAAAACGCAAAAGATGCAAAATATAATACTAAAATGTGAATGCATAAGTCCTAAGTGATTAAAATCATGAAAAATGAACATGTAAACCAAATTAATGTTCACATATTGTAAGGCTCATATATAAGAGCAATAATTGATCAAAGCACATAACAATATAATGAATTTCAACTAATAATTCTAAGAACAATTTAAGGAAAAAAACTTTGAAATTGAAAACTAACCAACTTAAAATAAAGACGTGAAATCAAAAGGTTAACTCTTTCTCATGAATCCAAGAACACTCCCACAGTGAAGTGCTAAAAAAAGTATTTGAATCCCATGATACAATCACGCTTAGACGACAAAAGCTTCTCTCTTTTGCAGAATCTACAAACCAGAAACTTTAACTTATGAACTTACAAAAAACAATGAACTTACTATGAAAAAAGGAAAAGAGAAACTGAGTCACTAAATTGTTAAGCCCAACACCTATTATATAGTATTGATGCCAAGTTATCTTTGTCAAGTTAAGATATGATTTTAGTGAGAAATCTTCTTATAAATGGAGAAGATTTGCCGTTACTTAACTTCTACAATGATGAAGACGAAGATGTTAGACGGCTATTGATCGTGTGCTTCATTTGAAGCAATTTGGGCTTTGTGGACTTGTATTAATCTCAACCCATAAGAAATGATATTCAACTATGTCAAACT
>JAKUCM010009022.1:0-30711 GCA_023374145.1 Lepidium sativum | reverse complement strand
AGAGGAGGCTCACTGTCTTTCTTTCTCTTTGGTGAACTACAATGAGGGAGATATCCTCTTACAAGAAAGTTCAAAAACCACACGACAAACAAAGGGACCAATGTCCAAGACTTATATCAACAATAACATAGAGAGGTATCCTATGTCTTTGATGTCATGGTCTTTATCATCATTAGTCTTCCTTTGTTTCTTACAAAACATCTTTGTCTTGTGCAGGCTCTGTTCAGCTTTGACTCTGCAAATTACAGACAGAAAAACAGAGTGAAGAAGACATATTGGGCTAAAAACAGATCGCCGGTCCAAGTTAACAAAACAGATCAGTTATGGTCCAAGTTCGCATTGGCCCACTAACATATATGTTTTATTATAGGAGTTCACGATTGTGTACCTGAATGGATTAATCAAAAAATAATGGTGGCTGGTGAATTTGATTTGAGGAATGTGCTGAAGATTCTCAAGAAAACAACTGGCGAAGAACCAGAAATTTTGATAATAACTAATAAATCTGATAAAGTCGAGACAGAAGATGATGATGAATCTCATATGTTCCCCACAGATTATGAGCATGACATAGTTGCAAATCATGAAAGAATCTTTTATAGTTCAAACAGATGAAGAAGAAGAAGAAGACGATAATTCGGACAAAAACGAAAATGATGATAAACCTACAACAACATAAATTACAACGCTATATAATTTTATAAGAAAGAGGTTTGGTTCAAGTTTTATTGGAGGTTAAATTATAGCAGTCTTTTAATTTCGCATTATTAATTAGGTCTTGTTGAAATTGATGATTATAAAAATCCATTAATTATTATGATGAAATTTTCAATATATATTATTTATTTGCTTAAGATAATAAATATTTTGACTCTTCTTTGATATTTTAGAAACAAATTAATTATTTGTAGAGGTTTACAATTTTAATTATTAATTTACAGAAGTTGATTATTGTTTATAAACATTTTCGAGAAAAGAAAACTATTAATTTGATATTTTATATTCTATCCATTACACAAAAATAGATGTTGAAAAAATTGTATTAAAAAGTTAGATGTTTTATATTTCTAATGTATATTACTATTAGACTAAAAGTTTCTTCTTTGGCTTTACTTATTGTTTTATTTTCTCTTCTTATTTTCTTTTGCAAGGTTATAATATCATTTTATAAATTTTCTTAAAATATGTTAAAATTCTAAAATATTTAACATTATGAAAAGAAGAGAGTACAAGTTTTACACTAATAATATCATATTATAATTACTTAAAATATTTATAGATTTGATCAAACAAGTAATTTTGTAGGATTGGACATATAATATATATATATATATATCTTTTTTTTTACCAACCATTGGATCGATATGGTCCCAATCCATAAACTTATTTTTAATTTACAATAATATAGTGAAAAGGAATTGAACCCCTAATATCAAGTAATTAATCATAACCTAAAAAAATCTAAGCAGTATATAAATATTCTGAAAACCAAAAAAATATATTAATTGGTTTGTACGTTTTTCAAATACGTCTATTTAATCTTCTTATAACCGATTGGAAAGTGAACCCGAAAACGTTTAGGATCGCTCAATTAGTCTGTTACATCGCTGTTCAATGAATTTAAGCTTTGGCAAAAATGATTCATATCTTACCACAATTTTATGGACTATTTAAACACCACACTTATAGTTTGATTTTATATTCTTTAACAGTATATCAATTAAATGAGGAAACCAATGTTATTTCATGAAACACATACTTAAAACCTAACTTAAGTAAATATTTGTACCCCCCAAAAAATCATAAGTGTGTTAAGATTACTCGGCAATTGCAATTTGGAAGAAATATGAAAAAATGATATTGATATATCTGTTGAGCTAATTTAGTGAATATGCACACAAAACAAAATTAAGAATCTACCACATCGGTTTTTGAAAGTACCGTTAGGCCAAAGTGATATGATCATAGAAAAGAGTAAGGAAGTTAAGGGAGAATTTGGAGATAAGCAATGAAGATCACGAGAGAGTTTTGGAGATTCCAGTCACT
Source organism: Lepidium sativum (assembly GCA_023374145.1). Lineage (NCBI taxonomy): Eukaryota > Viridiplantae > Streptophyta > Magnoliopsida > Brassicales > Brassicaceae > Lepidium > Lepidium sativum. The sequence goes on along the minus strand of JAKUCM010009022.1, from coordinate 28,665 downwards.
CCTATTACAAGATCACAGAACTAAACAAATCAAGGAGAGCATTTGTGAATTTATTCAAGGCCTTTTGGACAAAGAACAACATAAGGAATCCATTGGACTTTATACTTGCCAAGTCCAAACCACTTTGAGCCTTCTATAAGTCCAAGAGAAGTCTTAAATAAAGTCTTAAAGTTCATCCCATGAATAGTGACGAATTTGGAAAACTAAAAGATATTTTGGAGGCCAAAATTTCAAGAGTCTTTCTCATTCAAGTCACAGTAAATTGTGACATTTACTTGTCATTTTACTTAGTAGTCTTTACTCTTCATATTTAAGACATTCAATAAGTTTAGAGGAATCTAGAGAGTCATTTCTCTTCTTTATAAACTCATGTAATTCTCATTTGTGAGCATCCAACTTTTTTTTATCAATAAATTTGAGAGTGATTCTCTTTTGTTCTCTTGTGAACTTTTCGATCTTTCTTGGTGTGTCATATCCAAGAGATCAAACTGGTTTATCAAGTGATTTCCATCACACTTGTGTGGCCATTCCTAGCCATTGGCGTGAAGGGGCGAGTCGAAACAGCAACAATCTTTGGTTTAATATACTAAAGGTGGGGGTTACTCGAGTCAACATTATGTGGTTCCACCACCTTGCTTAATTGAAGGCGAGCTGAAACAACAACAATCTTAGGTTTGATATACCTAAGGTGGGGGTTACTCAAGTTCTTTCAAGACAAGGACTATCCTTTACAACTTGGAGTGACGATTCCTTTGGGATTCCGCGTCATTTGGTATCAGAGATCAAAACCATACACAATTTAAAAAGGGAAAAGTTAGTATCCGAGTGGATGAAATGATTATAAGCAAACTCAATATGAGGCAAGCAATCTTCCCAAGTTCTGATATTCATTTTAATTATAGCACGCAACAAAGTGGATAAAATCTTATTGACTACTTCAGTTTGTTCATCAGTTTGTGGATGACAAGTAGTAGAAAACAATAACTTTGTCCCTAACTTAGCCCACAAAGTTTTCCAAAAATAACTAAGAAACTTAGCGTCTCGATCTGAAACAATCGTCCTAGGCATACCATGTAAACGTACAACTTCCTCAAAAAACAAATCAGCAACAAATGTAGCATCATCAGATTTGTGACAAGGAATGAAATGTGCCATCTTAGAAAATTGGTCTAGTAACACAAAGATAGAATCCGTACCTCTCTTAGTTCTAGGCAACCCAAGGACAAATTCCATTGAGATATCAGTCCATGGTTCACTCGGAATAGGCAATGGGAGATACATACCTTGAGGTTGGACTTTAGACTTAGGTTGCTTACAAGTAACACACCTTGCACAAATTCGTTCCACATATCTTTTCATATATGGCCAATGGAAATGTTCTTTTAGAACAGTCATGGTCTTAGAGACGCCAAAATGTCCCATAAGGCCTCCTCCATGTGATTCCCTAACCAAAAGATCTCTCAAAGAACAATTAGGAATGCACAATTTATTTTCATAAAATAGTAAACCCTCATGAAGATAGAACTTTACATACGCATGCTTCACACAGGTCCTAAACACTTCTTGAAAGTCAAGGTCAGTTTCATATAACTCTTTAATGTGCTCAAAACCAAGAACCTTAGCATCAAAAGTAGTTAGTAGTGCATATCTTCTTGATAACGCATCAGCCACAACGTTTTCTTTTCCTTGCTTATACCGTATGACATAAGGAAATATTTCCATAAACTCCATCCAATGAGCATGTCGTTTGTTTAGTTTCTGTTGACGCTTCAAGTGTTTCAAAGACTCATTATCCGTATGAATCACAAACTTCTTTGGCCAAAGATAGTGCTGCCATGTATGCAAAGCTCTAACCAAAGCATACAACTCCTTGTCATAAGTCGGATAGTTTAGAGTTGCTCCTCCAAGCTTCTCACTAAAGTAAGCGATTGACTTCTTCTCTTGCATAAGCACGGCTCCAATGCCTACACCTGATGTATCACATTCAATCTCAAATGTTATAAGAAAGTTAGGCAAAGATAAAAGTGGTACATTGGTGAGTTTCTCCTTAAGTTGTTGGAACGCATTCTCTTGAGCTTCTCCCCATTTGAATCCAATATCTTTCTTGATCACTTCAGTAAGCGGCTAAAATCACGAACAAAGCGTCTATAGAATCCAGCAAGGCCATGAAAACTTCGAACTTCTCCTACGCTTTTAGGACTTGGCCATTCTCGGATTGCTCTCACTTTCTCCTCGTCTACTTCAATGCCCTGTGCACTTACAACAAAGCCTAGAAACACAAGATTATCCGAACAAAAGGTATACTTTTTCAAGTTAGCATATAGCTTTTATTTTCTTAGTACACCTAAAACCGATTTCAAATGCTCATTGTGCTCTTCCAAACTTTTGCTAAAAACCAAAATATCATCAAAGTAGACAACCACAAACAAACCAATAAAATGTCTCAAAACATGGTTCATTAACCTCATGAACGTGTTGGGTGCATTAGTTAATCCAAAAGGCATGACTAACCACTCATAAAGACCATGTTTTGTTTTAAAAACTGTTTTCCATTCATCACCCTCTTTCATTCGAATTTGGTGATATCCACTCTTAAGATCAACTTTAGAAAAGACACAAGAACCATCCAGATCATCTAACATATCATCTAAGCGAGGATTTGGGTGTCTATACTTTACTGTGATATTATTGATGGATCTACAGTCAACACACATGCGCCAAGTTCCATCCTTCTTAGGAACTAGTAAAACGGGCACGACACATGGACTCATGCTCTCACGGATATATCCCTTCTCCATCAGCTCACTCACTTGTCTTTGCAACTCCTTGGTCTCTTCCAGATTGGTTCTATAGGCTGGACGGTTTGGAATGGATATTCACGTGAGTAGCTAGGACGTTGAGTAATAGAACTCATGCCATAAGTTTGACGTGTGCTACCCTTCCTCTTGAGCTGCTGCTCCACCAAGATAGCCTTATGCAATATATCTTCCAATTCCACAGAGTGTTGCATCTCTACTCGGTCTTGGATCTCACGATTCAAACCCTAAGAAATCTGGCCATGGTAGCCTCACGATCTTCTTCTATATCTGCTCTCATCATAAATATTTTCATCTCTTGAAAATAATCCTCCACACTTTGGTTGCCTTGCACCAATCTCCTAAGTTTTTGATGTAACTCTCGGTGATAGTGACTAGGAACGAACCATCGTCTCATCAAGGTTTTCATGTCTTCCCGAGTCTCAATGGGTCTTTCACTATTTCTTCTCTTGCTTGTCACCACTTGATCCCACCAATTAATAGCATAATCATAAAATTCAGTGGCTCCATCTCGACCATAGTAGTTAACACCGCCTCTTTGTACTTCCACCGGTGGTGGATCTCCTTGTACGTTAGGCAGCCGAGGTTGTTACCTAAGTGTTATCTCATTTTGAACTTGATCCAAACGTTCATTGACTGCTTCCATCTCAACTCTCAACAAATAGGTCATCTCTCCCATTAAAGCTTGAATTTGGAGATATGAAATTCATTGTATTTTCTCACCCTCCGGATTTTCGTTATTGTCGTTTGACATACTTAAAACCTGTAAGAAAAAGAAGATTCAATAGAAAAATGCCTCACAATCTCTCAAGTGTTTGACTCACAAGTGTTTCCCTCATATTATTGGCTTTTCTCTCAAATGTTCTCACAACCTTACGCTTTTTTCCTCTCTTTTTTTGAATCTCAAAATGTTCTTATAGAACTAATCAAAAACTCTTTGATTTGTTTTCCCCAACGGTCAATGATCTAACAAGTATCACACAACTCAAGTTTTAGATAGATCTTGGTACACAAACAAACAATGAACAATATCTTTTTTTATATAAATAATAGAAGATGAAAAGTTTTTTTTTCTGTTTTTTTTAATATATTCCTTTTTTTCTAATTAGTTAAAAAAATAAAACAAGAAAAGATAGAAGTTGGAAAGATATAAGATGAAAATATGGAAGATGAAAAGATAGAAGCTGAAAAGATAGAAGTTGGAAAGATAGAAGATGAAAAGATAGAAGATTAAGAGATAGAAAATGAAAAGATAGAAGTTGAAAAGGTAGAAGATGAAAAGATAGAAGATGAATAGATAGAAAATGAAAAGATTAACTAACTTGTAAATGTGCTCTGATACCAAATGACGCGGAATCCCAAAGGAATCGTCACTCCAAGTTGTAAAGGATAGTCCTTGGTCTTGAAAGAACTTGAGTAACCCCCACCTTAGGTATATCAAACCTAAGATTGTTGTTTCAACTCGCCTCCAATTAAGCAAGATGGTGGAACCACGGAATGTTGACTTGAATAGCCCCCACCTTTAGTATATTAAACCAAAGATTGTTGTTATTTCGACTCGCCCCTTCACGCCAATGGCTAGGAATGGCCACACAAGTAAGATGAAAATCACTTGATAAACCAGTTTGATCCCTTGGATATGACACACCAAGAAAGATTGAAAAGTTCACAAAGAACAAAAGAGAATCACTCTCAAATTTATTGATAAAAAAAAGTTAGATGCTCACAAATGAGAATTACATGAGTTTATAAAGAAGAGAAATGACTCTCTAGATTCCTCTAAACTTATTGAATGTCTTAAATATGAAGAGTAAATAATACTAAGTAAATGACAAGTAAATGTCACAATTTACTATGACTTGAATGAGAAGGACTCTTGAACTTTTGGCCTCCAAAATATCTTTTAGCCTTCCAAATTCGTCACTATTCATGGGCTGAACTTTAAGACTTGATTTAGGACTTCTCTTGGACTTGTAGAAGGCTCAAAGTGGTTTGGACTTGGCAAGTATAAATTCCAATGGATTTCTTATTTTGTTCTTTGTCCAAAAGGCCTTGAATAAATCCACAAATGCTTTCCTTGATTTGTTTAGCCTGTGATCTTGTAATTGGACCGACTGGAATCTTCAAAACTCTCTCGTGATCTTCATTGCTTAGCTCCAAGTTCTCCTTAACTTCCTTTCTGTTTTCCATGATCATATCACAAAGCAAAAAATACCCACAAACCTCGTCAAATGGTTGTCGGAAGCATTAAATCGGTTTACATATATATTATGGGTTTGATTGTTATGAAAATAAATTACAGAATTTTTACAGGTGAGATCATTTGTTTCTAAAGTCTCCATTCACATATAACTACTGTCGTTCAAATAAATAATAAAATAATAAATTATTTGTTTTTTTTGTCAATGGCAGATTATATTGGGCCACAATTGGCAAACCCAATAGCTAAATTCCTACATAATGTAGGCAGGATGACTCAATCCCAGATTATTTTATTTAGTTTGATTAATAACAATTAGCTTTTATCGGTAGTGATGCTATATTTCATTAATAAATAGAAACAGAAACATGTACGTGATTATGTATGCATTTATGTATGTATATCTGTGATTATTTGTCTTCTAAAATTAAAGTTAGGTTTTTAGTGTAATCATTTTTATATCAACTGAGCATGAAGCTCTTCATAAAGAGTTGAGAAGATAGCTTAAGAAGAAAAGGCTTCGAAGCCTCCACCAGGTCCAAGCAAACCATCGGTGAAGACATCTACTCCATTACGTGGGGTTAGACCCAGATAAATGAATTAATTTGCAGCTATGTCCCCAAAAGATGCCAAGATGAAAGCAAAGAAGATTAAGGAGCGACGAAAAGGCCCCATAAAATATTAAATAATTATTATTGATGTCATCGACTTTATGTTGGAATAATTATCGTTAATTTTGTTAGAGATATTTAGAAAAAACATAAGCATAATTTTTTTTCTGAAACTAAGAATAACATAACTTTTATGGGAAAAAAAAATTCAAACTCACATAGATTACAACATGTTAGTTACGGTGAAACCTGACGGACGTAGTGACAAATTAGCTCTTTTAATAATTTTTATAATGTTATAAATCATATAAGAATAATTGATTTGTCATTACTTATCAATGGTTACACCATTAACATAACCATCCTATATGGTGAACCAAATCAAAATCTACGAGATAATGTTTGGGAACATCTAACTTGTATTGGCTTATCTTGTAACTCACAGTGGTTAGCTATTGGAAATTTCTATGAATTATCTGGTAATCACGAGAAACAAGGAGGGACTCTAAGACATGTTAATTTCTTCTAAACCATTAATATTATGATTCAAAATTGTGGCCTTATTGAGTTTCCAATAGGCAAGTTATGGTCGTGGAGAGGAGTCCGGAGATCAGGTATTGTGATATGATATTGGTCAAGACAGAACCTAACACAACGGATGAGGAGCACATGGATAAGGACATATTGCGTGTACCAGCTGGTGCCATGACAAGATCAAGGACTGACCTCTTCAACAAAGCTGTAGGAGGACTTGTGGTGCGGATTTAAAGTCAAGAAGAAGATAATCCAAGTCCAACCACATTGGTTCTGACTTGTAGTCAACAAATGGGTGTGTAGCCTATTTGTACTCTTTTTCCTTCACTTGGTTTTATCCCAATGGGTTTCCAAGTAAGGTTTTAATGAGGCAAATAGAGTCCACACTTAACAAGAGAGCCCATTTTGTTGAGTTAGGATTTTAAAACCTTTTAGCCCAAAAGACATTAGGGTTTCGTTTGGCTTTGTTTTTTTCTATTTAAGTTGCACAAACACTTTACTTTGAAAAAAAGTTCATCAACGTTTTTATGAATGAAAATCACTCAGTTTGAGTATTGTTCTTTTCTTTGGTGAGTCATATCCAAAGAATCCCAATGGAATATCAGGAGACTTCCACATCTCTTGTGTGACCTAACCCTAACTCAGTAACAAACTTCTAGTGGAAGCCGTCACAGCCAACATGGCTAAAATTCTTATACAAGAATTGGATCAGAGGTTTGAAGAGTTTCGATTAGAGCTGCAGGGTGATACACATCAAAAATGTGCAACATGGTTTAAGCAAGAGAGTTCTGATAAAGGACACAACCGTACGATACCTCAGCTAGGTAAATTCGATGGAGGGTTTAAGAAGTTCGGTTCTGGATCAGAAAAGTTATCTGAAGAGTAGTATGGGCACAATAGTGATATATCTAAGAGAGGCTATAGGAACTATAGGCACAGGGAGAATCAAACTCGTATACAAGACAATCTGGGAGGTCTTAAAATTTGCATACCTTCATTCCAAGGAAGAAACGATCCATACGCTTATTTGGAATGGGAAACTAAGATAGAGTTGGTTTTCAATTGCCAACAATATACTGAGGAAAATAGAGTGAAAGTGGCTGCTACCGAGTTTACAGATTATGCTTTAACTTGGTGGGGACAACTGGTGACTAATAGAAGAAGGAATGGAGAACCTACAATCTGCACTTGGAGAGAATTAAAAACAGTCATGAGGAAGCGATTTGTTCCAACTCATTATCACCGAGATTTGCATCAGAAACTGAGGGGATTAGCTCAAGGAAATCGATCAGTTGAGGAGTATTATCAAGAGATGGAAGCTTTAATGCTTAGAGCTAACATAATGGAGGATAAGGATGCGACAATGGCTAGGTTTCTATGAGGATTAAACCGTGAGATACAAGACATATTGGAGATGGAGTTTTATGTTGAGATGGAAGATATGCTTCACAAAGCTATCTTGTTTGAACAGCAGCTCAAGCGCAAGGGTCAGAACAGAAGTTACAACAACTACAAGCCCATTTATCCAAGAGATGAACAACCAAGAGAAGGGTTAAAACCAGAACAGGTCAAAGGAGAAGGTAAAGGAGTTCCTGAGAGCTCCAACGTAACCAACACTAGGAACAAGGTTGAAACAAAGCCACGGACTAGAGAAGTTAAGTGTTTTAAGTGTCAAGGACGAATACACTATGCTAATGCTTGCCCAAACCAGAAAGTTATGATGCTGCTGCCTACTGGAGAATATGAAACAGCTGACGAAGAGGAAGTTTTTAATACTCCTTCGCCTGAAGAACTAGAGCCTGCGCTCACTTATGAAGCTACACCTTTGAGTGGTAATCCCATTGTTGCAAGGAGATCACTCAACTTGACTACGCAACCAGCAGAACAAGAACAGAGAGAAAACTTGTTCCATACAAGGTGTATGGTGCAAAATAAAATTTTTAGCATGATTATTGATGGAGGTAGTTGTACTAACGTGGCTAGTGAGACAATGGTAAAGAAACTTGGTCTGGAAACTAAGCCACATCTGAAACCTTATAAGATTCAATGGCTGAATGAGAGTGGAGAACTAAGTGTGGCTAAGCAAGTAATGGTTTCTTTGTCCATTGGAGAGTACAAGGATGAAATTATGTGTGATATCTTACCAATGGAAGTCGGGCACATACTGCTGGGAATACCATGGCAATCCGACAGAAAGGTTGTGCATGATGGTTTTACAAACCGTCACTCATTCACTCACCAAGGTCGAAAGATAGTGTTGCTGCCATTATCTCCTCAAGAGGTGTACAAGGATCAGCTGCAGCTTAAGGAGTCAAAAGATGCATCACAGCAAGGCTGTAAAGCTTCTAATTATTACACCAAAGCTGTACCAACCAAGCACTCACTTGTTAACCGTTCCATGCTTTTATTCGTGTTCAAAGAAGCCTTAGCTTCTTTATATAACCTAGAGCCGGTTTTGCCAAGCAAAATGTCTTCTCATTTTCAGGAATTTGAAGATGTCTTCCCTGAGGAGATCAAAGATGGTTTGCCTCCTATTAAGGGAATTGAACACCAAATAGATTTGGTTCCTGGAGCTTCTCTACCAAACAGACCAGCTTACCGAACCAATCCTATGGAAACTAAGGAGCTTCAAAAACGAGTGGATGAGCTGCTAAAGAAGGGACATATCCGAGAGAGCATGAGCCCTTGTGCAGTTCCAGTTCTTCTCGTGCCAAAGAAGGATGGCAGCTGGCGTATGTGTGTTGATTGTAGAGCAATCAACAGCATAACGGTTAAGTATCGACATCCTATCCCTAGACTTGATGATATGCTTGATGAATTGCATGGTTCTGTCATTTTCTCTAAGATAAATTTAAAAAGTGGCTATCATCAGATTACAATGAAATTGGGTGATGAGTGGAAAACTGCATTCAAAAGTAAGCATGGATTATATGAATGGTTAGTGATGCCATTTGGGCTGACAAATGCACCTAGCACTTTTATGAGATTGATGAATCATGTTCTTAGAGCATTTATAGGTGAGTTTGTTGGGTCTATTTCGATGACATCTTAGTTTACAGCAAGAATCTAGACGATCATATTGAGCATGTTAATAAGGTTTTAGAATTGCTTAGACAAGAGAAGTTATATGCCAACCTTAAGAAATGCACTTTCTGCACGAATAATCTTGTGTTTCTAGGCTTTGTTGTAAGTGCAGGCGGAATTAAGGTGGATGAGGAAAAGGTGAAAGCCATTCGAGAATGGCCCACGCCTAAGAGCTTAAGTGAAGTTATGAGCTTTCATGGACTAACTGGGTTCTATAGGCGCTTCATAAGAGATTTTAGCACGTTGGCTGCTCCATTAACCGAGATAATCAAGAAGGAAATTGGGTTTAAGTGGACAGAAGCACAAGAAAACGCCTTCAACACATTAAAGGATAAGCTTATCAATGCTCCTATTCTAGCATTACCTGATTTTCTTAAGAAGTTTGAAATAGAATGTGATGCTTCTAATGTGGGTATTGGAGCCGTTTTGATGCAAGATAAGAAATCCATTGCATATTTTAGTGAAAAATTGGAAGGATCAACCTTGAACTATCCCATTAACGATACGGAGCTGTATGCTTTAGTGATGGCTTTTCAAACATGGCAGCACTACCTTTGGCCAAAGGAATTCGTGATACATATTGACCATGAGTCACTTAAACATCTCAAGGGCCAACACAAGCTGAACAAACACCATACTAGGTGGGTGGAATTCACTGAAACCTTTCCCTATGTCATTCGTTTCAAGCAAGGTAAGGACAATGTGATCGATGATGCATTGTCAAGAAGGTACACTCTACTTTCTACTCTTGAAACTAAGCTTCTAGGGTTTGAAAACTTGAAAGAGCTTTATGGAACCGATTCTGATTTTAAAACCATATTTGCTGAGTGTTCTAAACATGGTTTTGGCTGATACTATAAGCATGATGGTTTCTTGTTTTATTAAAACTGATTATGTGTACCCAAGTGTTCTGTTAGAGATCTTTTAGTTAGGGAAGCACATGGAGGAGGTCTCATGGGCCATTTTGGCGTGGCTAAAACCCTGAAAGTCATGCAAGATCACTTGGGAAAATTGCTTTGATTAGAAAGAACCTTAAGTCTTGGGAAGATTGCTTGCCACATGTAGAATTTGCTTATAATCATTATGTGCATTCAGCATCTAAATACTCACCATTCCAAGTCGTGTATGGATTTAATCCCATGTCTCCATTGGATTTAACCCCTTTACCTGAGCGTGAAAGGTCTAGTTTGGATGGTAAGAAGAAGGCAGAGCTAGTTAAACAGATTCATGAGGAGGCCAAAATCAATATCGACGCAAAGACAAAGTTGTACGCTCAACAAGCTAACAAAGGAAGACGTGAACTCATTTTCAATGAGGGAGATCAAGTCTGGGTGCATCTAAGGAATGAGAGGTTTCCAGCTGAAAGGAAATCGAAGCTCATGCCAAGAATTGATGGACCATTCATCGTTGTTAAGAGGATCAACAACAACGCCTATGAACTCGATCGTCAAGGTAAGTACAACATAAGTTTAAGCTTCAACGTATCTGACTTGAGACCTTTTCTTGCAAATGAAACAGAATTGAGGTCAAATCTTCTTGAAGAAGGGGCGGATGATATGATATTGGTTAAGACGGAACCTAACACAACGGATGAGGAGCACATGGATAAGGACATATTGCGTGCCAGCTGGTGCCATGACACAATCAAGGACTAAGTTCTTCAACCAAGTTGTAGGAGGACTTGTGGTGCGGATTCAAAGTCAAGAAGAAGATAATCCAAGTCCAACCACATTGGTTCTGACTTGTAGTCAACAAATGGGTGTGTAGCCTATTTGTACTCTTTTTCCTTCACTTGGTTTTATCCCATTGGGTTTTCCAAGTAAAGTTTTAATGAGGCAAATAGAGTCCACACTTAACAAGAGAGCCCATTTTGTTGAGTTAGGATTTTAAAGCCTTTTAGCCCAAAAGACATTAGGGTTTTCGTTTGGCTTTGTTTTTTTCCTATTTAAGTTGCACAAACACTTTACTTTGAAAAAAAGATCATCAACGTTTTTATGAATGAAAATCACTAAGTTTGAGTATTATTCTTTTCTTTGGTGAGTCATATCCAAAGAATCCCAACGGAATATCAGGAGACTTCCACATCTCTTTTATGACCTAACGATCCACCCTTGGATTCCCCTTCTCTCACGAGTTGCAGAAGCCACATTTGTCCCTTTGCTTGTCTTTGAAGTGTTGATCCTTTGGAGGATTGCATCATATTGTTTTCTGTATTCTAGATAAAGCCTATGGTATAGCTGATTGGCCCAATTTATTCACAATGTCCAAAGTAGAATACCTTGACACGATTGGTTCAGACCATATACCAATAGTTGGGAGGTTTTGTGATCGAATTACCCGTCGTAAACATCAATTTATTTTAGATAAATGGTGGCTTGGGAGAATGTGATATGATGATACTATTGAAAGAGGATAGAGAGGGATTTCTTGTCGCCGCAGGATCACATTGACAGGATGTATCCTCAGAACACCAAATAACTCTATAAACTTAGCTGAAATAGTTGATGCCAAGCTAGAATTAAAATAAAAGGCTTATATAGATGAAGATAGTTACTGGAAACAAAAGAGCAAGAATAATTGGCTCAAAGAGGGTGATGAAAACACATGATTCTTCCATCCCCAAACCAAATAGAGGCGAGCAAGGAACAAAATTATTTGGTTATTTGATTGTAATGGGGTATGGGTAACTAATAAAGATGATATCCTTGCTGAAGCAACCAGATATTTTTCAGATCTTTGTATTATGAATGGTAGAACATGTGATTCTGAACTATTATCAAAGAGTGAGCCAAGAATTACGGTTTCCCATAACCAAATGTTTTTGGCTAAGGTCTCTAGAAAAAAGTGATAAAACCCTTTTTCGGATGGACTTGGGGAAAACTCTTGGGTATAATGGAATGATGGCTTTGTTCTTCCAGAAATCATGGGATGTCACCAAGGCTGATATTATTACTCTAGTGAATGATTTCTTATGTTCAGTAACATTTGAACATGGTTTAAATCAGATTAATATGTCTAATTTCAAAAACAAAATTGAGGCCTACAAAATTGGCAGAATTTAGACCAATAAGTTTATGTAATGTGTCTTACAAAATTATTTCTAAGATAATTTTCCTTCGACCAAGGAAGGTTATCCTAAACTGATATCAGAAACTTAGTCTGCCTTTGTTGCTAGTCGTCTAATATCAGATAATATTCTGATAGTTCAAGAAATGTTCAATGCCCTTCATACGAAAAAAGCGGGTAAAGGGATGTGTATGGCTATCAAAATAGATATGAGCAAGGCGTATGATAGAGTTTAATAGAGCTTTATAGATAATTTGCTCCATCAGTTCGGTTTCAATAGCAATTGGATTTGATGTATTATGCATTGCATAACTACCATGGAATATACAATCCTTATAAATGGTGATCTTGGTAGGAAAACAATACCACACAGGGGACTTCGTCAAAGTGATCCTTTATCACCTTATATTTTTATTCTCTGTATGGACGTCCTAGTTTCCAAGTAGAGGAAAGTGGAGCAGGATAAAGTTATGACCGATATTTTAGTTACAAGACAAAGTCTGAGTATTACACATTTATTATTTCCCTATAACAGCCTCTTAATTTGTAAAGTTATAATGGAAGAAACCAATCAAATCATTCGTATTCTAAAGAATATGAGGATATTTGCGGTCAATAAATCAATTTTGACAAATACTCAATAAAATTTGGCCATTCTTTCCTTGAGAGTGAAAAAGGTATCTTCATCAAATATTGGGTATACACCAAGTAGGAGGAATGGGATCCTATCTTGGGTTACAAGAGAACATTGGTGGAGCAAAAACTAAGGCTTTTACTTCTGTTCGAGATATATTACAAGAGAGGATTAATAGTTGGTCCACCAAATTCTTGGCTAAAGGGGGTAACTAAGTATTGATAAGATCAGTATTACCGACATTACCAACATATGTTATGTCATACAATAGATTACCAAAGACGGTAATTAATAAGTTAAATTTTGTTATTGCCAACTTTTGGTGGTCAAATTCAGAGACATCTAAAGGTATGCACTGGATGCAATGGAAGAAATTATGTAAGCCAAAAAATTGGAGGGAGGCTTAGATTTTTGAGCTTTAGAAGAGTTAAATTATGCTTTTCTGGCAAAGCAAGTTTGGCGATTAATAGATTATCGAGATTTATTGTTTTGCGAAAGTGATGAAATGGAGATATTACAAAAATGCATGTCCAATGACAGCAAACTCTAATATGGCATATGGATCACGAAGTATATTTGCAACCACGTCTTTGGTTAATAAAGGTATAATTTGTAAGATTGGTGATTGAAGATCAACTTTGGTGTGGGCACTAAACTAAGACAGTTCGGCACATAATAAAATTTGAGTACTATATTGAAGAGACAAAGTCATTACTTGAGGTGGGGAGATTTAGTCCAAATTTTATGGCTTTACCAGCAAAAATATGGAAAGTAAATTGTCCTAATAAAATAAAACACTTTCATGTAGCAAGCTTTATCTGGTTGTATTGCAGTTAAGCAAAACATGACTTCGCGAGATATAGGGTGCCATCCTAGATGTTGCAGATGTGGGGCATAAGAGGAAATAATAAATCGTGTAATTTTTGAGTGACCATCGGCAATTCAAACATGGACACTTTCTTGTATCCCCTCGGCTTTAGAAAATTTTCCTAGGAACATCATGTGGGTATAATTTTGGGAAATGGTTGACTTTTGGGTGACGCGCGTTGACCCGAACATTTCAGCTTCCCGAGGTAAGGTGTTCCTCGGACCAAAACCTTCCTGCGGAACGTTCTGCGATGTACCGCGGTACGAGGTTCCTTCAGATACATTTCCTTCCCGCGATACGTACTCTGCTGTACTGCGGGATGATTTTCCTCGGTCTCTGACTTACCCGCGGTTCATCCTGATCCTTCCCGCAGTTTGTACCTGACCTTCCTGCGGTACGCACAAAGTCTTCTTGCGGTACGTACTCAACCTTCTCGCGGTACGTCCTGAGTCTGAGCATTGACTTTCTTGGTCTGCGCGTTGACCACGTACCGCGGTGCATGAAAATCTTCCCGCGGTACGTGCTTCACGTCCTGATGGTCCGATGGTCCCGGTAAGGTGTCCCGACCTCCATTCACAGCCCGATACTCTTTTTACGTGACCCGATACTCATGTTTGACCCCATTTATATTTTGATGGCCTTGATAGGTCTTGATCAATACTCCCCCCTCAAGTTTAAATTTCTACTATGTAAAAATTCAAACTTGGAAGACCCACAATCCACAGCTCATTAAAAACCTTAGGGAGAAAACCACTTGGGACAAAACTTCACTAAGGGAAAAAGAGTATGCGAATTATGGGTAAGGGGACCTTTGATCAAGGATGTGTTGGATCCGTGAGTCCAAGTTTTGGGTATATGTGATCACATACCTTTAGACTCACGGCTTTGGTGAAGATGTCCGCCAATTGATCTTCACTCCTTGCGAAACACGGTAGGGTAACTACTTCAAGAATCTTTTCCCTTACTTTATGACAATATATCTCAATGTGCTTTGTCCTCTCATGGAACACCGAATTTGAGGCTATATGAATAGCGGCTTGATTGTCACAATGGATTGTGACTGGGTTCAGATGTTCAATGCCAAGATCTTTGAGGAGAGCTTTCAGCCATGTTACTTCCTTAGTGAGTTTCTTCATGGCTCTATACTCGGCTTCCGCACTTGAACATGAGACCACATTTTGCTTCTTGGTTTTCCATGTTACCATATTTCCACCGATGAATGTGCAATATCCGGTTGTTGATCTTCTATCATTGTGATCCCCGATCTAATCCGAATCACAATACCCAACAATCTCGGTGTTATAATTTCTTCCCATCCATAAGCCTTGGCCCAGATGTTTCTTGAGATACCGGAGAATGCGTTCCACCATTGACCAATGATATTTAGTCGGTTTTGGCATGTATTGGCTCACTTGATTCACAGCAAAGCATAGGTCCGGCCGTGTAATCGTTAAGTAGATTAGTTTGCCTACAAGCCGCCGGTATTGAGTTGCATCTTCAAGTGGTTCCTCATCTTGCTCCCCCTTTCGCGCAACCTTGTACCCATCTTCAAGAGGTGTATTGGCAGCCTTGCATCCTAATTTTCCTGTCTCATTCAAAAGATCAAGTGTATACTTTCTTTGGGACATGAATAAGCCATCCAATGATCGGCATATTTCAATACCTAGGAAGTATTTTAGTTCTCCAAGATCTTTTATGTCAAAAACAGATTTAAGATGATGTTTGATAGAGGAGATACCTTCTTTGTCGTCTCCGGAGATGATTAAATCATCTACATACACTAGTATGATCACGATACCTTGGGGGCTGTGAAGAGTAAACAATGTGTGATCCACCTCGGATCTATTGAATCCCCGGTGCATGAGAGTTGTACTTAACTTGTGGTACCATACTCTCGGGGATTGTTTGAGGCCATAAATCGCCTTGCGAAGTCTTAGGACATTTCCCAGAGCAATGTGTCCTTCAAGCCCCGGTGGTGGATGCATATACACTTCCTTCTCGAGCTCTCCTTAGAGGAATGCGTTTTTTACATCCATTTGCCAAAGCTCCCAAGAGATATTGGTAGCCACAGAAAGTACAACCCGAACGGTATGAAGCTTTGCCACCGGCGCGAAGGTGTCATTATAGTCTTCACCATAGGTTTGACTAAATCCCCGAGCCACTAGGCGAGCTTTGTACCTCTCAATATCCCCATTGCTTTTGTACTTTATGGTAAAGATTCATCTAGAGCTCACCGCTTTCTTTCCCGGTGGTAAATTTGCTTCATACCAAGTGTTGTTCCGTTGCATAGCATTTGCCTCATCTTCAACAGCATCACTCCAAACTTATATCCTCTTGGCTTCATCATATGTTTTTGGTATTTGTTCTAGCTCAATTTTGCTGTCAAACGCCCAATGATCCATTTGTTGAAGGTTGAAGGAACACACCGCTTTAATAGGATGAGCCACGGAGTATTTGATGTAGTAGACCCGAGTGTTAATCCAGTTTGAGGGGTCTTCCTAATCCTTGTGCTTCCGCGAAGAGTTGGTTGTTGAGCTCCTTCTTCTACTAATTCCTCCATTCGGGAAATTTCTTCCCTTTCTTCATCTTGTCCTTGATCAACTTGATCATGTGTATCTACGTGTGTTTCTGGTGAAGGTTGTGTTGTTGAAGGATTATGATGCTCCTCGGGAGCATTCTCCCCCTCAGATTGACCTGGATCTTCACACGCTTGCTCCTTTGGTACTTCATGACCGAGATGTTCAAGGAGATGTCTTAGGCTTGCGAGTCTTTCCGCGGGAGAGTTGGGAAGATCTCTCAAGCTTTCCCAATCAATTTCTTGAAAGTATCCTTGTTCCTTAAGAAACTTGACATCTCGGGAAACAAATGTCCGATTTGTTGTTGGATCATAACACTTATAACCCTTTTGCGTTGATGAATATCCAAGGAATATGCACTTTGTGCTTTTAGCATCTAGCTTGCTCCTTTGTTCTCATGGGATCAAAACAAAGCACAAGCACCCAAATACTTTTAAATGATCAAGAAACAGTTTAGTCCCGTTTAACACCTCAAATGGAGAAGCGTTTTGAAGGATTCTTGTTGGAATCCTATTGATGATGTAGCAAGCGGCCAGTACAGCATCCCCCCAAAATTTCTTTGACACTTTCATGTGGAACATCATCGATCTTGCCACTTCCATAAGATGATGATTTTTGCATTCCGCCACTCCATTTTGTTGAGGGGTATACGGGCAACTTGTTTGATGGACAATTCCAAATTTATTTAGGTGCCCTTTGAATTTTGAACTTGTGTACTATCCACAATTATCCGATCGAAACACCTTGATATTGGCATTAAAAGGATTAGTCACATAATTTTGAAAATTTATAAACGCATCAAAAAATTGATCTTTAGTGGGAAGGAGAGTAACCCAAGTGTACTTTGATTTTTCATCAATAAATGTGACAAAGTATCTTAGACTATCCCTAGATATGCATGGAGAGGTCCACACATCCAAATGTATTAAGTAAAAGCAATTTTCATAGATAGTGCTTGAATTAGGAAAAACCGACTTGCAATGTTTACCCAAGATAGATGCTTCACAACTTAAGCTATCAAATGAAATACTAGGCATAATTAACTTAGACCAGCTCCATCGGCCGGTTCTTACCAATATAAGGAGGGGTTCTTATAACTTTTTTACAATAAATTATTGGTTAAGGGTTGGTATACTTAAGAACCGGGTCTCAAAAAGGAAACTCTAAAAATGCTAAGACCCGCATACGTGTTGTGAGCTGATTGGTCAAGGCGTGCGAAAAAAAAATGAAAATGGGGTTACGAGAACATTTTGTCATTTACGAAAAATATCTTCTCCTTCTGTCTTCTCCTCTCCCCAAGGTGATTCGTAGGCGATGCGTAGGCAATTTGCAGTCGCCCATGAGAGGGGCCAATTCTTCTTCTCGGAGGTCTCGAAACAGCATCGGAGCTTCCAAGGGCACCTCCAACAGTCGAGAGCGTATCACCATCGGAGGTTCTCGAAGAAATTGGAAGGTCCGTCGATGCATGCGGCTTTTATTCCGTATCAAAAGGTAATTTCCGATCAATCCATTCTTTATATCATGTTCGGTTCTTAGATTAGGGTTTGCGTTTTTGGAATTTTCCGATTAAAGGTTTCCGATTTAGAGTTTTTTTGAATTTAGGGCCTTTTCTGTTTAGGGCTTTTTGATTCGGATTTAGGGGTCTTTGATGTTTTAATGTTTGATGTTTTGCATGTGATATCAACCACGATTCTGGAGTATGTATATCTACCACGACCTGATCATGCCTTCTTTGCATGCGTCTTATTGGGTATGTGTCTGCTTTTCATCTTATTATGATTTGTGTTTAGAACTTATCAACGTGTTCTGCATCTTAGTATGTCACGCATTATTTCTGTGTTCACCTCACAAGTGGCGTGTGTTGGCTGCAGGTCGGAGTGTGAAGAAGAAGCAGAGAAGTAGAGAAGCAGGTCAGAGAAGCAGGCTGGGCAATGATGCGTGAAGGAGAAGCAGAGAAGCAGGTCAGAGAAAGACTTCAACTTAGGTGAGTTGTCTGGTTTCTCTTTTCTTTGATGATTATATAAATCTTCACATCATTGTCTGTCTTGAAAGAATGTTCTTTGTTCGTAATGCTAAGTGACATCTATAGGATATGGGTTGATGGTTTATGATATGTGTCTTTTGTGTGTTATTGCTAGTGGTTAGTTAATGCAAGTGGTTGTAGATAGTGGTCATTAAATAATATGTGTTGTTAATCTTTCTGTCTGTGTTGTGTATGTGTTGGTGTTAGGTTAGTTAATTGTCTTGAATGTGTAGTAGATAGTGATTAGGTTGTAATCTAATGACCACGAAATGGTATTCTTCAATTCTGTCTTCAATTCTGTGTAATTAAGTGCTTGCCTTCTTCTTTGAGTATTCATCTTCAATTTTGTCTTCTTCTTTTCTGTTTTCATTTTGTGTCATCTAAATCACACTTGAATGGATACACGTTATCCATTAAGCCAGTCCTCTGGCTTTATGGATCTATTGAGTATTCAGCAAGCACACCAAAACCATTCACCCAACATGTATGATAGGGATTCACCAAGTATTCATCTTGGTGAATCAGAGACTCTTCTGTTCAGTAGTCAGTGGGATGAGACTACTAATGAAGTTCCACCTGATGCTGAGGATCGAAGGATGAGGAAGAAGTGGACTCCCACAGAAGATATGGTACTCATAAGTGTGTGGCTCAATACCAGCAAGGATCCGATCATTGGTAATGAGCAAAAGGCAGAGGCGTTCTGGAAAAGGATAGCAGCCTATTATGGTGCTAGTCATAAGCTTGTAGGTATGCAAAAGAGGGAGTCTAGTCACTGCAAGCAAAGGTGGAGGAAGATTAATGACATGGTCTGCAAGTTCGTAGGGTGTTTTGAGGCTGCCTCAAAACAGAGAACAAGTGGACATAATGAGAATGATGTGATGAATTTGGCTCATCACATCTTCTTCAATGATCATAAGCAGAAGTTCACTATGGAGCATGCTTGGAGAGAACTAAGGGATGATCAGAAGTCGTGTCAAAGAGAAGGTACTACAGTGGTATAGCATAGATGGACTGAGGCAGGTTCAACGCAGTCTTCATCTTCTGCCATGGTTAGTCATGAAGAAGACCAAATGCGTCCGGCTCGTGTTAAAGCTTCAAAAGGTAAGTCCAAAAAGACAGTGAACAAGGCATCCGAAGAAGGCAGAGCTCTCTTAGAGTTTCAAAGTATGTGGGAGATAAAAAAGAAGGATTTGGAGATGAAAGAGAAGCTGTCCAAGCACAAGTTGTTGGACAGTCTCCTTGCAAAAGTAGACCCTCTTTCCGAAATGGAAATGACACTTAAAAACAAACTCATTACTGACATATTGAACTCGTCTTAGCCTTGTAATATGCCCTGAAAATTAGTTGTAATAGGTCTTTTGGTATGTAATGTTGTTTAATAGGTCTTTTGGTATGTAATGTTGTTTAATAGGTCTTTTGGTATGTAATTGATGTGTTATAAGTACTTTGTATGAAATGGAATCAGTCTTTGTTAAGCAATGTTTTTCACTCTGTGAATCCTCTATCAATGCTCTCTGACTTATGAATGCTTTGTTGACTTTTGTTCTGTTTGTTCAATACGCAGTGGATATAAGTAATACATAGAATAGAAAGGCAGCTGACCAGGAACTCATTGAAAGGCAGCTTCTGTGGTTGTTGCAGGTTACAATTATGTGGTGAATTGATGTGAAGCGAAGAAGAAGAGAAGAAGAAGAAAAGAAGAAGATAAGAGGATGGAGACGAGTGGTTTGTGTAATTTGACAATGTGGTATGTTTGTAGGTTTGTAGGTTTGTGTTATTTGACAATATGGTATGTTTGTAGGTTTGTATGTTTGTAGGTTTGTGTAATTTGATAATTACAAAGACATTGTTCAATTTTTAAATTTTTCAATTTGTAGAACTTGTGTGAGGTTCTACCATTGGAACCCCTCAAAACTTAAGAACCTCATTAAAGGTTCTTAAGTTATTAATTCTATTAAGTTTAAGTTAAGAACCTCTAATGAGGTTCTTAACAATGGAGGTGCTCTTAAGAGCACGAGGGTGTGGGTGTCCTAATCTAGCATGTCAAATAGCATTTAAACCACTAGCAACTTTAGACATAAAACAAGATAAAAGAGTAGAGTTTGTTGGGGAGTCTTGAAGCACATAGAGATCATCCTTAGCTTTTCATTTTCCTATCAGCTTTCCACTCTTAATATCCTGAGCCCACACATCATTAGGCCCAAAAATTGCATAACAATTGAGATCACTAGTCGTTCTTTTCACGGATAACAAGTTTGAAGTAAATTTTGGCATGTAGAATGCTTTCGATTGTTTCTCAAATAATTTCAAGTTGCCTATACCACTTATGGAACTTTTTCACCATTTGCAACTATAACATTCCCTAGAGTTGGTTCAATATTCCTTAGAAGGTTTGCCTTGCTAATCATATGATGGGAAGCTCCCGAATCTAAAACTATATCATTCCTAGGTTTATGAGAATAAAGAGTGATACCGGACTCCTTTAGGGAGGCTATGGCCTTTATGAGTGCTTCAAGGTCCGACTTTTTCACCATCTCACATGCCATGGCTGTTCCTTCTCCTTGATGCTTTGAAGAAATTTCCTTCGGAGTGGAGGAGCTTGATGTGCCTCTTTCTTCCTCGGCTTCTTGGCTGAGGTTGACTCTCGACTCTTTTTGAAACTTCACCGATTTGAGATGTGGATGAAGAATCCAGCATTTATTTTTGGAGTGACCGGTTCTCTTGCAATAGTCACATACCAAACTCTGTTTCTTGTCATCCCGTTTGTAAGTTGCCTTGTTTCCCGAGGGAAGTTCTCTCTTTCCACCATATAAACCATATGAACCTTGTTCTTTGTGGAGCCGGGAGCAAACTTCTTCAAGTGTTGGCAATTTCTTGTCTTGAAGGATGTGCTTAATTAAATCATTGAAGATTGGATTGAGGGTGAGAAGTAAGCTAAAAACTTTGTCCTGCTCCTTTCTTTCTTGGAGAATTTCCGGATCGGTTGTGCTTGGTCTTAGCATGTCATATTCTGCCCAAAGTGATCTCCACGTTCCAAAATGCTTTGAGAAATCAGCTTCATCTTGCTTAAGTTCGTTAAGCTCCAAACACTTTCTTGAGAGTGTCCCATAGCTCATTTGCACTCTCACAGTACGAATAGGATTCAAGAATGGAGGTTTCGAGTGAGTTTTGGATGATTGCTATGACAACTTGGTCTTCTTGATACCATTTGTCTTCTTCATCGAGCTCCTCTTCTCCTACTTGTGATTCTTCTTCATTCGAAGTATCAATCACCCTTTTTAGTGGTTTTCCTCTCACAATGTGTCTCCAAAAACCTCGGCCACAAAGGACCGTTTTTGCGGTTCTTGCCCACACGAGATAGTTTCCTCCTTTGAGGATTATCGGAATCACCAAAGCTTTATTGTGTTCCATGGAAGACTTGCTATTATCCAATGGTTAATAGCAAAGCTTTTACGAGAAAAATAGAGTTTTGAGAATAGGAAAAATGATGAACGAGAGAAACGAGAAGAGATTGAGAATGAGGATCTGAAGATTAAGTTGAATGAGATGAAGGATAGATAGAGAATTATAGAGTAAAAGATTTCATTCTCATTACTTGAAATTGTTTTCGGATTACAAGAGCATTTATAGGCGACAAGTGAAAGAGAAGAAGTGAAAACCCTAGAAGCCCATGTGACCGTTGGAGAGGAAAGAGATTTCGGCAATCCCAAGACCTGTCACTTTCATCCTTGGGTCGTACGCTCCCTTGGTCTTGCGGCTTGTCGCTTTCATCCTCGGGTTGCTTGCTCCCTCGGCTTTGACGAACGCCTCAGCTGGTCCCCACACTCCTAACGGTCATATCTTCTCAGTTAGGGTCTAGTGGGACCCTAACTAAGTTTCCCAAACGGCTCCCTAAGTCCCAGCACATCGCATTTTAATTTTGGGAAAAGGTTGACTTATTGGTGACGCGCGTTGACCCGAACATTTCAGCTTCCCTTGGTAAGGTGTTCCTCGGACCAAAACCTTCCCGCGGTACGTTCTACGATGTATCGCGGTACGAGGTTCCTTCAGATTCATTTCCTTCTCATGGTACGTACTCTGCTGTACCGGGGGATGATTTTCCTCGGTCTTTGACTTACCCGCGGTTCATCCTGATCCTTTCTGCAGTTCGTACCTGACCTTCCTGCGGTACGCACAAAGTCTTCCCACGGTATGTACTCAACCTTCCCGCGGTACGTCCTGAGTCCTAGCGTTGACTTTCCTGGTCCACGCGTTGACCACGTACCACGGTGCAGGAAATCCTTCCCGCGGTATGTGCTTCACGTCCTGATGGTCAGATGGTCCCGGTAAGGTGTCTCGACCTCCGTTCACAGCCCGATACTCTTTTTACGTGACCCGATACTCATTTTTGACCCGATTTATATTTTGATGGCCTTGATAGGTCTTGATCAATAGCAACATGATGGTTTAATGCAAGGCGGTCTGGACCTAATGTTATACAACCGGGGATCATTAGCTCAACACATGTGTGGCCTGAGGTGGTTGTTCATTCTATTCGCCATCTATGGTTTACCAGCTATAGATGTTTTGTTGACTATTCGTGGAAGGGTTCAAACCTTCATTATGAGTTTGTTTGGATTTGCTTTCCATATTCAGTAGAGAGAGGTGTGATGGGGGCTCAAAGGTTACGATGTAGCGTATCAGCTTTACACGCATAGATTGGAGGCAATGCTCTGGGCTACCGAATCCCTTATCTCTATCTGGATTCTTGAAGTGGGAGAAGCAACGTATTGTGCGGATGTGCTCAAGATATTGATGCAACTAGAGGAATTCCCAACCTTCAAGACGTATTAGGAAGACTTTGATATCACTTTTTCATTCCTTTTCACTTCATGTTATCCGAGATCTCTAAATTATAAAGTTGATGCTCATGCAAGTTTTGTTAGAGAGTTATGATTTAGTGTCGTCACTTTGATGAATTATATATATATATATATATCATTTGGTTGACAAAAAAATAAAATAATATATTAAACCCTTTTCATAATCACAACTGCAAACCATAAACCGACTCTCTAAAAAACGAGGGAGAACATCAAGACATTTACACAATATGAAAAAGCGATCTCAACCTGACAAAATTCTCCTTGTACGTCTGAATAGTTGGCCACTCATCTAGTTGCAAAAAAATCTTGAAGACATTCGCACAATATGTCGTTATTTCCACTTTGAGAAATTAGAGGGAAATATCTGATTTCATGGCCCAGAGCACTGCCTCCAACTCTGAATGCAAGGCATATAGACTACAATGAATATGCTAAGCTCCCATCCAACCCCCTTTTACTGAATCCGGGAAGCAAATCCATCATATACCAAAATGGAGGTCTAAGCTCTTGCATTAACCATCGCAAAACATCTATAGTCGATGAAGCCTGGATGACCTATAGAAAAAAACTTTCAGCACTGTCCCTACCGTTGCTAAGCTAATGATTCCCGGTTGTGTATCTCGAATAACTAATTTTCTAGCTTCGAACCATTATGTTGCTGCAACTTATGCCTGTGATATTATCTCCAAAATATATGTGTTGGCATTTGAGAAGCATTTAACATTTCTTACTTTCCAAATACGCAAAATTAACCAAGGGGAAATCTTGAAATCTACTGGATATGAGATTCTCCAAAACAAAAGTCTAGATTATACCAACATGAGTTTCCTTGAAAAATGTCTACAACAGAACAGATGCATGATGGAGAGCCTATCTTTGAATTGCTGATGGGCATTCAAACACAACATGGTTTATAGTCTCCTTCTTTTCCCCACAACAATTACATCTAGCATCACAATTAATTTCACGGCTATTAAGGTTTTGTTTCATCGATGTACATCCATATAAAATATTTTATTGTATTGAGGAAATCTAGTTTCCAAATTTTTTGCTTTTATAGCTGTGAAATTCGGACCAAATCTTCCCACCTCAAATAATGAATTCATTGTTTCAATATGATAACAGAATTTCACCGAATATCTACCCGACTTTGAAAAGTGACAACTCCATGAATCTTGCCTCCTTTGTCGGGATAAAAGAATACCTAACATTAATTGGACATCCGTTGGGGTAAAATATTATCTCAAAATAGTCGCATGCCATGTTTGATCATAGGGATGTATAAACTGACCTATTGTAATGTCTAAATAGCTCTCCTAGCCTTATCCAGATGCTACTCTAGGAGGTATATCAGGTATCCAAGGATCCCTCCAAACCAATATGGATCTCCCATCTCCAATTCTGCGAATAATTCCCTTATTAACCAAAGATCTAGTTGAATAAATACTTCTCCATCTATAGGATGGGTTCACATTTGTTTTGGCCAACATTGGACACGTATTCCTAAAGCCCTTCCATTACTTTAACAAATAATGAATATGGGAAATCTATCAATCACCACATTTTTTTGCTAGCAAGGTGGAATTGAACTCCTCTAAAGCTCGGAAGCCAAAACCATCTGTCGTTTTTGGCTTACATAATTTAATCCATTTCATCTAATGGATCTCTTTGGATGTCTCGAAATTTCCCCACCAAAATTTTGAAATATTGGCATTCAAATTATGAATTGTTTATTCTGGTAATCTATAATAGGACATAACATATATCGATAAAGTTGTCAGCACTGATTTTATCAAAACTTATTTATCTCCTTTTGACATGAATTTAGAAGACAAATTATTAATCATTTTCAGTAATTTCTCTCGCACAAAGGCGAGTACTCTAGTTTTAGCTCTTCCAATATTTTCATGAAGAGCAGAAATGAACCCATACCACCTATTTGATTATACCTAGAATCTGATGGATGACTAACTCATCGGTCTGAGGAAAATAGTGTCCTAATTATGTTGAGGACTTCTCAAAATTTATTTTTTGTCCCAAAATTTCTTCATACTCTTTAATATTCTAAATACGTCAACAGCTTCTGTTGTGGCTTTAGAAAAGAAAAGACTATTGTCTGTAAATAACAAATGAGAGTTTTTGGATTTTGTCTTGCAATAGATATCCTTATAATAACATTACTCAGTTCCACTTTCTTCAATTTGGAGACCAATACCTCAGTACATAGGATAAAAATAAATTGTAACAAAGGGTCGCGTTGTCGAATGACTTGTCCTCCCGATTCTCCATTTAAAATGATTGAATATTCTACACTGGTTATACAATGCAAAATACACTTAACCTAGTTTGCATCAAAACTTAATTGTTGAAGTAACTTTTCCACAAAGCTCAATTCAACTTTATTATAAGTTTTGCTCATATATGTCTTAATTGTATAAATTTCCCTTTAACAAATTTATCTATAGGTGGGGCATGGAACATTTTCAATGTAATGAGAATGTTGTTAGAGATGAGAGGACCAGCAACAAAAGCTTATTGTGTCTCTGAAATCAATTTAGGGAGAATTTTTTGTAGTCTAATACAAAAGACCTTGGAAATAATTTTGTAAGCTACATTACATAAACTTATACGTCAAAATCCCAAGATTTTTGTTGGTTTTGATGTTTTTGGGATTGAGCAGATTTTTGTATGATTTAAACTTTGCTCAAAGATCACTGAATCCATAAAATCATTAACTCGGATAATCACTTCAGACTTGATTATCTCCCAAGATTTTTGAAAGAACAAGGCTGTCATTCCATCCGGAGCAGGGGTCTTTCCAGGTTCCATTGTAAACAAGGCATTGGTCATGATCTTTGGTTCAAGGTCGGTTAAAGGAAGATCACAAGGTAGTCGACCATTCATAGTAAATAGGTTCGCAAAATAGCTAGTGGCTTCCACAAGAATCTCTTCTTGCTTTGGCACCCAATTCCCAGAAGAAGTACACAACCCAATAATTATGTTCCTTGCTTGTTGTTGTTTATTCTCGGCATGAAAGAAGCTAATATTTTATCGCCTACTTTGGCCATTTAATTCTGCTTTTTTGCTTCTATTAAGTTTCTTCATCTGCATAAGCTTGCTTTTATTCCATTACGGTCTTAATAAGTTTGGCCGAATTAATGGAATTATCATTCTGAATATCCTCTACTAATTTTTGTGAATTTATTAGACACTGCCGGCCAGAAGGGATAGAGTGATTTCTCCACCAAGATATTTCCCGTCGACAGTTTTGAATTCGTCTTGTAAACATAACCCTCTAACGGCATGAGATACCTTTTTCCACCTTTCTCAACAGCGGCAACAGATGCAAAAATCTCTCCACAATCGGTCTATAATCGAACTTATCATAACGAGATATTGGATTTCAGGAATCGGGAATAGATCATGTCAATCTGCAATACCGTAAGCTTTATCTATAATACAAAAGACTATGCCATTTTGTTTCGTGCCTCTCCGATATCAAGTTTCTTATTTTTGGAACTCAATGAGACCACTATTTTGGATCAATAAAATTATTTGTTTTTCCACAAAGTATTTATATGCATTAAAATATCACAATGTTCATTTTCATATCTAATAATACATTAATTAGGCTTTTAATTATATTTGACTTATATTAGTATTTTTGTTTCAATAATCCCCATCAATAATGTTGAAATAAAATAGAATATATATATATATATATATATATATATATATATATATTAGAAGCTAAATATATCAATTTAAATATTTCAACTAGTTCCTATAAAATAATTTATCACTCGCAGTTCGATAATAATTTTCCTCTTAAAATAATATAAAATAAAAACAAATTTTTTAGCCGGAATGAAAGTAATCTAATGTAATATAGGCGTGTAACTTCCGTAGAACCGAAATTGCTTTTTGGTTTTATTAGAATATTTATGATCAATTGGTTCTACTTTGTTGCTTTCCTTATTTATTTTTAAAAATGTGATTATTATCAATTTTGTTTGCCAACAAACATAAAAGAGAAAAAAAAACTAATATCATTTATGTTATTTATATGTATCATCTGCGTGATATGCATTATTTGCATATGTTCTGCATGACTTGTATTATTTATTTGCATTTGCCTTTCAATATGATCAGATAAAACATATGTGATTGTGCATTATGCATCAACATATATATCAACAGTTAACTCATATATAATTTGATAAAACATATGTGGTTATGCATATCTTATAGAAAATGGAAGAATGTGAGAGTGGAGGAAATCTGCGAAACTTCTAGAGAGAAATGGTAGAGATGAGAAAGAACAAATGAAAGAGAAGAGAAAGAGAATAGAGAGAATGGGAGGAGATGATAGAGACAGTAGTGGCCTGACATGAAAAGCTTAACTTGGGACAACTAGAAGTGGGGACAAAAAAAAAGACTTAAACACAATAGGAATCTAGTACTGATAGGCTTGCACATAAGCTATAATTAACAGAACTTTCTGTACAGAAGCCACAATGCTCTTCTTGAATTCCAAATACTACACGTATATAAAAGAGATTAATTTGAGCAGCAAACAAGTTAGGTTAGTAGTTTTTGTTAAGTTTTTCCGGGTTTAAAATGTATTAGAAATTCCAGTTTACCAATCCGACCGGCCTTATATGTCCGGGTTAACAAACATTGCACGTACCAAGACATCTCACACAAAAGCTGACCAGTACTTAGAAGAAATGTATGATTTTTACAAGATGTTAGAGGATTGTACAGCTCGATCTCCAATTCTTCCATCACACCCTAGTCAAAAGAAAAGAGAGAGAAGCTGACCATAATACTCTCAGTTGCCATAATTACTTTTTTTGTTTTGCCATAGTTACTTTTCTGTTGCTTCTTTCCACCTGGAACTTTGATCAGTACATAAGGGAGACCTAGTGCATTTAGAGTGTTTGTATAAAATTTTTTAGCCACTAATCCTTATCCTCAAAACAGAGCTTCCCTTGGTGCTCCGATTAAGTTAAGTGCGGTTGCTGCAATGTGAGACGGCATGAGTCCAGCTTCAGCCAGTTGATCAGCCGGTGCACCATGGTCGATGTACCGATCAGGTAGTACCATTGGTCTCCACTATAAAACCAATTGCAAATTAGAAAGTTTAGATTTTGGAAAGACAACAATTATTAGGATATAAGTGTAAGTAAGTAACCTTGAGCTTCCCATCGAGAAGACCGTCGAGAGCAAGAAACTGAACCACGTGCGATCCAAACCCTCCAATCGAACCTTCTTCAACAGTAATCAGTACCTCGTGCGACTTAGCTAAGCTGCGAATGAGAGCACGGTCTAATGGCTTGCAAAACCGTGCATCTGCTACGGTTATGTTTAATCCACGTTCTTCAA